>CM054953.1:13359879-13386471 GCA_029168755.2 Tillandsia fasciculata
TTAGGGGTTAGGGTTTAGGGTTTAGGGGTTAGGATTTAGGGTTTAGGGTTTAGGGGTTGGGGTTTTAAGGGTTTAGGGTTTAGGGGTTTAGGGTTTAGGGGTTAGGGTTTTAGGGTTTAGGGTTTAGGGGTTAGGGTTTTAGGGTTTAGGGTTTAGAGTTTTAGGGTTTAGGGTTTGGGTTTAGGATTTAGGTGTTTAGGGTTTTAGATTTTAGGGTTTCGGGTTTAGGATTTTAGGGTTTAGGGTTTAGGGTTAGGGGTTTGGGGTTGGGGTTTAGGGTTTTAGGGTTTAGAGTTTAGGATTTTTAGGGGGTTTAGTGTTTAGGGTTTAGGGAGTAATCAAACAGTGTAAAAAAAAAATAACGAAACAATATAAAGGTATTAAAATAGATAGTACAAAATTTTGCAAGTCCTCGACAGTAGCAGCAACTTGTGCCTACCAGCTAGTCAGAGATCAAAAAAATATAATAAAATAATCAAAGGTGAAGAAACATCAAAGTAAGGCTCCGTCTTTTCTATGTAAACTATATATCCATTCTCTTATGAAAAGTGAGGCCTCTTTAGATCACAATGTAATATATAACAGATTTTGGTTATGCCCAGCAACTATAGTGATTGCCGTAAGACCAGTCCTCTTGCCATGCCATTCCGAACTAATAACTAAGCAAAAATTTTGCAACAAATATTGGACGAGAAGAAAAGGTCATGGGCAGTGTCTCTTATTATCATCATTGCCTTACCTGAAATGCTAAAACAAAGATTAAGAATATGCAATTAGCTTGAATTCAAAATAAATCCTTACTCACATCCAAGAAACATTTCCTTTACAAATTAGGATTCAGTGTATTAATTTCTCCAATTTTCTCTAGCTCGTTTGAGGCTACTAACATATAAGGGTCACAAAAGAAACAAAGCAATTTTTTTAAAAAATAAAATGCCAAAATATGTAGATAATACGACATGAGACATAAGCAACACGAAAGTTGAGCAACCCAACCATTTCGAGAGAGTAATAGTAGGAGAGTTTTAAGCAAACAAGAGAGAAGACAAAGCATGAAAGAAAACCAAGTAAATATACACTACCAGCAACAACAGAGTAAAAAATAAGGAGCAACAAAAATAGCATTAAAAAGAGAAAAAGCAAGTTAAAAAGCCCTTTGAGACAGGAGCTTGGCACAATTTTCTTTTATAGAAAACGAAGTAGTTCTGCACTATGATTAGCAATAGAGTTAAAAGCAGGAAACAATCAAGACATATTAAAAAAAAAAGAGATATCCACATACATGAATCGTTCTTGATGCTGATAGAGTTGATCTTGATATGTCAGTTGCATTAGATCCTTTGATTGCAGCAGATCGGACATGTTGATCACACTTTCGTTCATGAATCTGCGAGAAGTATTGAGTAAAATTCGAAATACTACTTGAAATAAGTCAAGAATAATGAGTGATCGCCAAGAAAAGGTGTAGAAAAAGAGACCTGTCAAATCAGGAAGATAGTGGATTCATCATATAGATATAGCACCTACGAACTAAATTGCAGGATTTTAAGATCAATCAACACGAGAGATCGCTTACCTCTTCAGATCAGTTCCCACAAGCAAGCTCTTGGGTTTCTTGATTGGAGGAGCCAAATGATCGGAGGGAAAGAGGGGTTCACTCTGGGGTTTCTTGATTGAAGGAGTGTCCAGGCACAAAGTATAACACAGAAAACACCCCCTTCTAATTTCAATTGCAATCCAAGAAAGGCAAATAAAGTAATTATAACAAGAACACTTGATGATACATCATCTAATTCTATATTCTTCACATAATAAAAACAAACCTATGTATTACATCATGCCCACTCATCCATTAAAACATCCAATTACACCATCATCCAAAGCCCATGTACATGTAGCATTGCTCTAACTACAAAGTTTCTTAGATTTGTCATGTACCAAGAAGAATCCTTTTACAATAGGTATACCAAATCCATGAAACAACCTATATCACCCATGAATTTAATTTATCTAGTTCCTATGCATTCATGGGAAACAAGGAGAGCCAAATGATGGAATATGATTTGTTATTAGTAACTAAGCCTACAAGTGAAAGATAAAATAAGATAAATTATGGGAAGTAACCTTGTTAAGTTGTTATCAATTTCTACTCTTGAAGCATATGACTAGTTAAAGATTTGTATCTGGATTAAAACTTTCCTAATTATTGTTAAAGATTTCCATAATTATTGAACTGCAATTGTAGTTTCGGAATTGAGAAAAAATTATGTCTAGTTTTAGAGGTTTATGAGAGAACAAAATTTAAGAGCAAAATATGATTTAGCACATAATCAGCATATATTTTTATCAAATTACTAGAATATCTTTAGGTTTAGGGGAGCAAAATGTGCTAGCTGGGTCACAAAAAATTATGCAGCCAATAAATAGCTACTATACTAATTTGGGAGAGCAAAATGAAATAACAGGCCACAAAAGCATAACTACCGCATAACTAGCATGCATACTAAATCATAGAAAGACAGTTTACTAAAGAATAAACTAACTTAATAGAAAATTAGTGATTCAGCATATAACATAAACATATAAAATATAATATCTTCAAAATAGGTCAAAATTAGAGATTAAGGAGAGCAAGAAGTATCGAATATACTCTTGATTTTAGAAATTAAAGTTGGCTCACACAAAAGATGCATCCTCTATGCATGGTGGTTGCGGTAGATCGAAGTTGTGCCACAGTTTTTAAGGAGCAAAATGAACAAAGTAGCTGGCAATTATGATTACTAATCACCATATATTTTTATCAAACTAATTGAAGGTTAGAGGTTTAATACAACAAACTATACTAAACAAGATATGATTCAGCAAACATACAGTATATATTTCCATCAAATCGACTGACTGTTGGAGGCTTAAGTGAAAGGTTTATGAGAACACAATGAACTAACTAGACGGCAAGATATGATTCAGCACATACACAGAATATATATTCATCAAATTAGCTGAAAATTAAAGGTTTATACATAGCAAATTGAGCTAACCGGCAAGAAGATTTGATTCAATCAAACTGAAATAGAGGTTTACAAGAAAAGACGAATAATTTAGACAGAAAAAAAATATGATTTAGCACATCACCAACGCATATTTTTATTTAACGGATTCAGTATTAGAGGGTTAGCCGAGAAAAATTTGCTAACTAAATAGCAAGAAATGATTCAACACACAACCAGCATATGCACTCACGAAACGAACTATTAATTAGAAGTTTAGGCTAGCCAACTGAAATAACAAACTATGAGCGTATGATTATCACATAACTAGCATAACTATCTTGTATTTCTAACTCAAAATTAGAGGTTTGCTATAGAAAACTAAGTTGAGAGAAAAATAAAGAGACAACATATAATATATAAGAGGAGTATATTTTTATTAAGCTAACTCAATATTAAACGTTAGGGAGCGATAGTTGAAGTATGCAATACACGTTTGATTTTTGAAATTAAAATTGGCTTAGATTTAATAGATTTCTCGTATGCCACCCATCCCAATGTACTAGCTCTCTTTTCTAAGTCTTATGTCCTAGCCAATCATTCATCCCAGCTGAGGATCATTTTCATAAATGGCACCTAATGAATATATGACAGTTGCAAGGAAAGATCCTAGCCTCCATGCCTACAATGCCAGAATTCCGGACAGATAACTAATTAGCATATTAACTTATTTATTCTGTTTCTTCATTAATAGAGCATTACACAATATTATAAGTTAATGATTTAATGCTAGTTAGTAAGGTAAAATATCTATATTTTAAAATTATAACAAGCAGTTGCTCCTATTATTTTGTCCAACAATCCAAACTCTAAAGCAGTTTTTGAGAAAAAAAATCTGATACGGTCATTATAACTTATAACAAAACTTGCAAGTATAATGCTCACTCCTCACAAATAAAGGGCCTTGATAGCTTAGCCAAAAAAACAAAAAACAAGTATCAAAAGAATGCGGAGAGATACAGGATCTTTTTTCAAGATTGCAGGGTGTAGTGCATTTCAACGATATTTAAAAAAACACTAACTATTTTCTCATTAAAATCGTCTCATCTCTTGTTAAAAACTTTTTACAGATGTTTTTCTAATTTTGAGGCTAGCAAGCGCATTATAACTTTCGAACATTGCAATAGATACAAACTCTTTTGTGCAATGTTAATTATCAAATCTACTCTCTGAAGGCACATCCTACTTAAAAAAAGAAACTTATCTTCATGTTGTTTCTATTTCTAAACTCCATAATTAAAAAATTGCAAGGCCGCCAGGATGATGTTTGAAACAAGTAGCATATTTTTCGCACAATATCAGTTTGTTAATCTAGTGCTTCTTTCTTATTACTAAAAATAAAAAATATTAGATACCTTTAGTTTAGATTACCTAATTAGACTTCACAATACAGGAAACAATAATTTCTCCAAGAAAATATAATTTATATTTCAACAGTAAACAAACAATATCTCCTCAAGAATCTATTTAATATACAATAGTGATTCTACTTTTAAATCATTAACTTAAAAATTGAATCAAAGAAACGTGGCCCCGTTTCTTGATCTGCCTGATTTCGAACCTCAGTCGATCCTTTTACCAATTTTTTTTGGTCAAAATTGAACCCTAAAACTCTTCCAGAACTCCCACATTGAGGTAAAAATTGAACAAAACAAATTAAATATATTAAAGAAATCTTCTACGCAAGAATCAAACTCAACTACCGAATTTTGGAAAAATAAAATCTAATCTCGCCAAGAAACGTCGAACATTGGGAAAACCACAAATCAGTAATCAAATTCGGACTCAACCCTAAAAGCCCCACGAATGGGCGAAAATTGAAATAAGTAAAGAAAATAATTACAAATCTGTCGAGCAAGGATCAAATTCCAATACAAAATCCAAATTAAACACTAGTAAAACCCTCCAAGAAGCGTCCAAAACCATACCAGATCTAGCAAAAATTGAAGAAAAATCGAAAGAAAACAACAAATCTTTCCCACAGAAGCTGAATCAAAGGTGAGAACGGAATTTGGGGGGAGGGGGAATTACAGTGTTACTGTAAATTATTAATTATCTATTTAATTTACTGTAAATATATTTTCTTGGAGAAATTATTGTTTCCTGTATTGTTAGTATTATTAATTATTACTCATTAAAATTAAATAGATATTTAAAATTAAATTCAAATGTGAATTCATAAATCATACCAAAATATTCAATATATATCAACAATAATGTATAATTTAAATTAAGATATGATTTATATATTTTAGTGAAATATAGCAGGTGAATTTAAATTAAGATAAGATATTTGATAATTTTTCTAATTTTACATTGTCTTACATTTCTAAGCAATAACTGCGAAAAGAAGAGTACTATGGTATACATAGGAAATAAAGCAAGGCTACTTGCTGGTCATTAGTAGAAAAGAGCATACCTCCTGGGACTGAGAGCCTTTATGAGCAATAACTGGGAAGAAGGCCACCTCCTTTCATCAATAACGGCCCATGCTGAAGATCAAAAAAGAATGACATTTATGAGAGTAGGAGGAAATTTCTGTTGAAATTCACAGATTATTATAGAAGCATGAAGGAAAGCCTTTGAGTTGATCTGTTCCTAGAAAGACTGATTCACCACAGAGATAATGAAAAAGATTCACCGCAAAGAAAATGAGAGGCCATCTCGTAGATTTATGTACCTGAGACAAGCACATCTAAAGCACACACATGAGGTGGATTCGATGCTAACTCTAGACCTGCAATTTGGTCCCTCTGAATTATGACTCATATGACTTAACTTGGTTAGTCTGCCAAGACAAGGTATTTTTTCAACATATCCCCCAAAAAAACTATGAGAAAATTCCAGTAAATGAGAGATTTGTGAAATAAACAGTAAGAAAACTGATTCGCTGTGATTCAGTTTTTTTTTTTTTTTTCGAGACCTAGTTGTCTCACTACTGTAGCCTAATTTATCTACCTTATGAATGAAGCTTACCGCATGCTACCTTTTTTCTCAAAAAAAAAACAGTAAGAAAACAACAATTGACTCTCACCGCACCATAATATGGTCAAATATGCTTCATCAGTTATGATGTCAACAGAGTGGAAGTGAGAAACTTCATGCCACAACCAATTGATAAACATTCAATTGTAGCAATGCCACACAAGCAACAAATGGCATCATCAACTTACAGAATAGCATCTAATGATGCTTCCAATGCCCATCTATATCTGGGCCATCATCCGTCCTACTCATTCACATAAATCTCTTCAACATCAACACCATCAGATAGTCCCTACAGAATTGACAACTTAGAGGTTACCACAAAGAATCCATGCATAATAAAGTTCACGTGAAAGTATTTACACGTTGACCTCATTTTCTTTAATGCTGGAACTTCATCCAGTTTGATTATGCATTGTCATACACTACTTGTCTGGGTTGGAATTCATGTGGCTGCCACTCCAATAATCAGAAAGCATTGCATATGTTTGAAATATGAAATTGCAGCACTTGAAGAGCATTAAATTTTATCCAGATGTTGTACTGCCTAATAATTTTTACCCCTCAAGATGCTCCAACATGTTTCTCATCATCTGTCCATTCAGGGCACATGACTTTATTAAGCCCACACATATCTTTTCAATGCCATAATCACAAAATAAAGAAGGTAATACCTACAAGTAAACAAAAGTAACAAAACTTCATAGAATTTTCATAAATGGAAAAATCTTACATAATGAAATTCCACATGATAGCAGTATTGAGGTTCAAGGAGGCGGCTTTTTTACGTAGTGGATTGTGAAGTTGATAGTCTCATCTTTATGAATGTAGTAACAGCATGTCAAAACATCTATGAGGCCTTTAGTTTTTACCAAAATTTATGTTTGATGAAATTGCGCTCAAGTCATTTCTGCTGCATCATTACAGTCCCTTAAATTGCTACTTAAGGATAGACACATTGCAATCCCCAAAGAAGAATCGACACATTGCAATCCCAAAGAAGAATCGACAGGACTAGATCTAGCAGATAAATAATGAAGCAGCATTCTTCCTTATTGACAAACAAAAGCACCACTGTTGTGACGCCCCACTTCCCGTGGGTAACCTATTTTAGAACTACTTTAGCTTTAGCACGCTTAACCCTCTTAACTGTTTGGATCTAGCCACCATCCAAAATGGTATAGCCGAATTAAGAGATTTAATCCTATTATATCTACTATTCCAAATCCTGAGGGGTGTCATATTACTCTCCCTTTTAAGTCCTAACGTCCTCGTCAAGCTCAAGTATACTCACAGGCACCAAGCGATGTGAGACTCATCTCGCTAGCCTTAGCTAACCTTGTGGGGAGCTGCACTCCACCACAACGATTGTCAGCCGGGAAACCGTGCTCTACCCGCTGTATTACCCCTAGCTCAGCCGAGACTCATTTCACACTTTCTGCCCGTGATTATCTCTGATATCAACTGTGATGCCCCGCTTCCCAGAGGGTTACCCATCCCCTCTTAACTTCTTGGGCCTAACCAACATAAAAAATGTTATAGTCGGGTTAAGAGATTTAATCCTATTATATCTTATATATAATGCTATTCCAAATCCTAGGGTTGTCACAACTTTATGTTCAGAGAGAGAGAGAGAGAGAGAGAGAGAGATGGAGATAGATGGAGATAGAGACAGAGATAGTGAGAATGTAACACATTCAGCCTGAATAAATCATGTGCAAACTAATTTCTCTAGTTCATCCAGTATCTTGGCCATTAGGTTTAGTTCACCTCTCACCGCTTTGAGTCCAGACTATTCAAATGTTCTGGAGATCAGAAAAATATACTAGCAGTAAATTTCTACAGGTACATCACTTCTGATCTAATTTCAGCTCCCTCTGCTTCATAATCCATCTAAGCCCTGCACCTGCCAAGTGTGCTCCAATTTCAGCTATAATTCTGAAGTGAATGAGCAATATCCAACTTCAAAATCCAATAATGCCACAGTAATCAAGACATAAGAAACTCCAAAGGAGCTCTTACCTTGAGACTTCTCCTACATTTTTTTTTTTCATGTTATATTTCTTGAGGACTGTATAAGTTCTACTTGATCAAAAGAAATAGAACAGAGAAAGAAGGCAGTATAAAAAACTCATTTCTGCAGCCAAAAAAGCAGGATTTTATCAGTTTTTTGCCAATTGATAAGCTACATCTTACTGTCTAGACTAGCTAGAGCAGCTTTGGGTAAAGATTAGACACATTTGTGGTGGTGATTGGCCTGCCTTCAATCTTTTTTCTCTGCAACATGCGCGCAAAGAGAGAGAGAGGGAGAGAGAGAGAGAGAGAGAGAGAGAGAGAGAGAGTACAACTACAACCTAAAATAGTTACCGGATCTTCGTAGCTTCTGTTTCCTTTTCTTTTTTAGGGGGTCTACATTTCGTTAAGATAGCAAAGCAAAGTTAGATAAGAGATGTAGGCTAGGTTAATGGAGAACACGGAGAAAGCCGCTTTCACCGCATGATTTCCAGTTATTTTGTATATTAGGAGTGAGAAAACCACTGTTACAGCCTTACCTGACCTGGCCCCACATCCACTTTAACAACCCAAGACAAATGGAAGAACCAAGAAATAATTCTACAATCAAATATGATGTCTGCTCTCACCTGAGTGGGAAGAGGAAAGACAATGATGTAGGCAGCGCGCATTAACCTCGATCTCGTCTCTTGATCTCCAAATATATCCATGAAATATAGCACAGGGAAACACCAGAAATAAATAGAAGCAAAAATCATGTCAAATGAAAGAAAAGAAACCTAATCTGTGCACCTACTGATCCTACCTTGTGGAAAGATGACCATATGATGTTTTACTGAAAGAACCCTAAGAAGTGATCAAGAGCCCGAAACAAACAAGAGATGAGCATTGCCCTCGCCTGAGATGGCGTTCCAGGAAAGATGGAGTAGGCAACAAATTGCGTCCCTTGGAGTCCCGCATATTTCATGAACGGATCAAACAGTGGAAGCATTATCAGCAAATAGAGATCAAAATCGTGTAAACTAAGAGAAGAAGAAAACTAATCTGTGGAGCTATGAATACAGATAACAATCTGAATCATATGATGATCTACCGGAAAAGAGAAAAAACACCTGAAAAAAGAACAAGAATGAATGGAATCAACAGCGATAGCTCTCATCTGAGATGGCGTGCCAGGAAGAAGATGCTGTAGCCTAATATATCTTGATCACCCCTTAATTTCATGAAAAGATCAAACAGAGAAAATATTAACAATGAATAAAGACCAAGATCATGTTAAATAACAAAAAAGAAAAAAAAAAAACCCCAAAAATGATCAAGAACTAACGTAATCAACAACGATTACTCTGACGTGAGATGGCGTGCCTGGGAAAGGAGTAGGCGATGAATCACATCTCTCGATATCCCACGGATTTCATGAAAAGATCAAACAGAAACACATTAAACAACAAATATATACTGAAGTCATGTTAAATATAAGAAATCTGCGAAAAGGAGAACGATCTGGACCAGATATGACGATATATATACCCAAAAAAAAACCCTAACTAAAAGGATCAAGAATGCAGGGAAGATCGACGACAAATGATCGATACACTAATGTAATCGGAACTAACATTTTCTACAAGCAAATGCAACGATTTCTCTCACCTGAGAAGAGTTCTTAGAGCACGACGCCCTCTCCAACCCCTTCTCGCTTCTCTCTCTCTCTCTCTCTCTCTCTCTCTCTCTCTCTCTCTCTCTCTCTCTTCGTCTCCTTCCTCACTCTCCTCCCTCCCTCCCTCTCTCTCGCTCGCTCTCTCTCTCTCTCTCTCTCGCTCTCTTTTCGTCGAGCGAGTAAAAACTCTCTCCCCGCTCTGTTTATATAGTAAGCGATACGACCGTTGAAGCTTCAGAACACGTGACAACGCACGTGGCACGGCGCTCCCAGAATAACTAGGATTACGATTGCATGGTAAGATATTTTAAAACATGGTAATATTTTACCAATAAATTTTTCAGCTAAGCAGTTTTTAATCTATAAATGCTATCCGAACACTCTTTATAGAAGCATACATTTTACACCTTGAAATTCATTTTTTAATTTTTTAAAATTTTAGTAAAAAAATTTAATAAGACAAGTAAACTAGTGTGGACTACGAGAAAACTGGGATGAGTCATGAGTAATTACTATAAATTTTATAAATAAGCAGGTTTTATGAATTAGATAAAAAAACAATTTAAGTTAACCGCATTGATACCAAATAACAAAATTCATTGTTCCATAGCTAAATAAGTGATCATAATAGTTAAATTCAATTGTATTGCAAAAAAAAATATTTAGTAAAGATTCTAATTCGATTGATAAAAAGACTTACATTAAAAGAGAATAGAAAGAACATTAGCTTTTGTATAGTATAAATTTTTATTCTAACCTTTAGCAAACCTCTAACTAAATCTTGAAGCGGTAACATATTTGATTCGTTGATAATTTTAGTTCTTACTGCACTAAAATCGAATAAATTATGTAGAAAACTACAAACTTTGATTCATCGAAAAGAAGATCTCTTCATTTGGTTTAGAACTATTGAAAAGTTAGTGTTATTTAGATAGATGTTCATAGACAAAATTGTATAATATACCAACTCATGTTAGTAATACTTTGCTTGGAAATCAACAGTTATTTCATTTTTTAGTTTTATTCGTGTCAACAGCAAAATACAATTTTTTTGAAAGGAATAAAATTGAGGTGAGTGGATAAAGTGCGAGGAAGATTTTGTAATGTAGCAAAAATTTAGGCCGTGTAGTTTGCCATCAAAGCAGCAAAACTCAAGAATATGTGTAAATGAGTGTGGCTGGAAACAGATTGCAATCAAATAGTTGAGAAACAGAGTCTCCGAACCGGCATAGACACTGCGAAATCCTATTATGAACATTCACCATGAATTAGAGGACAAAAATAAAATTAAAATATTTTGAATTTTTTATTTTGCATATTTTTTAACAACGATTTGCACTATCTATAATCTATAATCTATAATTATATAATAATAATTCTAAATTAATCCTCCTAATTTTGTTCATGTGGCAACTGTGGGGCCCAATTTCTTTATTACTCATGATCTCCTTCTCTGGAACCTACTATGGTTTAAAGATTATGTCATTTTGCTTTCTGTCTCTTCGATAGAAGAGAATTTTAAGATAGTTTATCGTTTTTCATTTCATCTGTTCGGCTTCCGTGCTGCTCTTTTAAATTTTTGTAAATTCAACTTCAAATTTTATTTTTTTTTTATCTAAATTCCGTACAAATTTTTTCCCACTTTCATCCTCCCACTTCTCTCGGCCCGGTAATGGCACGATCGATATCAAGATCGGACCACGATCGATATCAACAGCACGAGAGAGATCGGAAACAGTCCTGCTCTCTGACTAGCTCCTACTCCTATTCCACCTACCACTCTAGCTGTCGTCATGATTATAACCACCACCACTACCATTAAAATCGTTGCCGCTCCCTCTCCTCTCTCCCCAAATCTCATCGCTGCAAGCACCGCCGCGAGGGCAGCAACGACCGCCACTCCGCCACACTAGTTCATTGTTATATAAAAATATACAAACTCTTTTGTGCAATGTTAATTATCAAATCTACTCTCTGAAGGCACATCCTACTTAAAAAAAGAAACTTATCTTCATGTTGTTTCTATTTCTAAACTCTATAATTAAAAAATTGCAAGGCCGCCAGGATGATGTTTGAAACAAGTAGCATATTTTTCGCACAATATCAGTTTGTTAATCTAGTGCTTCTTTCTTATTACTAAAAATATAAAATATTAGATACCTTTAGTTTAGATTACCTAATTAGACTTCACAATACAGGAAACAATAATTTCTCCAAGAAAATATAATTTATATTTCAACAGTAAACAAACAATATCTCCTCAAGAATCTATTTAATATTAAATAGTGATTCTACTTTTAAATCATTAACTTAAAAATTGAATCAAAGAAACGTGGCCCCGTTTCTTGATCTGCCTGATTTCGAACCTCAGTCGATCCTTTTACCAATTTTTTTTGGTCAAAATTGAACCCTAAAACTCTTCCAGAACTCCCACATTGAGGTAAAAATTGAACAAAACAAATTAAATATATTAAAGAAATCTTCTACGCAAGAATCAAACTCAACTACCGAATTTTGGAAAAATAAAATCTAATCTCGCCAAGAAACGTCGAACATTGGGAAAACCACAAATCAGTAATCAAATTCGGACTCAACCCTAAAAGCCCCACGAATGGGCGAAAATTGAAATAAGTAAAGAAAATAATTACAAATCTGTCGAGCAAGGATCAAATTCCAATACAAAATCCAAATTAAACACTAGTAAAACCCTCCAAGAAGCGTCCAAAACCATACCAGATCTAGCAAAAATTGAAGAAAAATCGAAAGAAAACAACAAATCTTTCCCACAGAAGCTGAATCAAAGGTGAGAACGGAATTTGGGGGGAGGGGGAATTACAGGGTTGATGTATTCTTTTCCGGAGACGGTGTGGAGGAGGTGGAAGTCGACGAAGTGTCTTTCCTGGAGCTTCTGGGCGAGCTCGACGATGCTGCGCTCCGAGAGGCACACGCTCGACCGCGCCTACTGCGCCGACTCCAACTGCCTCTGCACGGCTGCACCTCTACCAGCTCCGCATCCGTCGCCTTGTACCCCGATCCCAAGCTCTTCGGGGGTTCGCATGATAAGATGGGTTCTTGAAAAGGAAACCCCTCTCGTCGAATTGGCCGGGCTAGAATTGATTCGGCCTCTTTAATGTGCTTGGTTTATGATGGGTCAAAAATCTAAACCCGTTAATTTCAATCCGTATACTTACTAATTTTTTTTATACGAAAAATTATGAGTAAAATAAAAAGATACACGTGTGTAATCTTCATTATTTTTAAAAATTAATTTAGATAGTAAATTAAAAAATTTAAATTTTATATATCTATTTAAAAATTGAACTATGTAATTTACATGTTTAATGCAAGATTATAATATTTAAATTTAAATCATATAAGATTAAATTCGTAATTTTTAAAAATTTAAATTCAAAAAATTAAATTAAAAAGAAACAAATTCACCTGCTATATTTCACTAAAATATATAAATCATATCTTAATTTAAATTATACATTATTGTTGATATATATTGAATATTTTGGTATGATTTATGAATTCACATTTGAATTTAATTTTAAATATCTATTTAATTTTAATGAGTAATAATTATGTCACGCCCCGGGTCGAACTGCGACCCGGACTCGCCAACAGATCCGCCGCCCATACGGGAAGCCCCGCATAGACGTAGCGACTAACCTGCAAAAAGAGCTATACTAAACAGATATCAGAGCTAAAAGGTAAAAGCTGGATAAACTAAACAAAAACAACTCTCACAAAATATACAACCAGAGTCCTCACCCAAGTACAGATATCTCTCAAAATAAGAAGAGTACAACTCAATCCTCACTACAAGTCACTCGACATGAACTCTCAAAAGTAGGGAGGTACAGCTACTCTCAGGCGACACTGGTAGGGATCTATCTCGCGACTCCCTTACCTCGATCAGTCGGGTCAGCAAAAGGTGCGGCAGGAACCGGAGCAGAAGAAGAAGTCCCTGGGGAAAAGACACCACGACGGGTGTGAGAACTACGTCCCAAGTAGTTCTCAGTGGGTGCCGCCAACAAGCCCGACGGTCTGCCCACTAAGTCTACTAGAGGCAAAAGTAACAAAGCAGTGCGGAAAGAGAAAAACTGGTAAAGTAAACTCTACAGCTACTATGCCTCTATCTAGATGCTCAATAGTGGAACAGAAAGAACATGATGCTACAACTAGCTCTCGACTCATATCACCCAATCTAAACTGACTGCCGCATAGGGTCCAGTCAAACCTGCGCCCACCTACTGCCGTCACGTCCCAAGGGAACCGGACTTACGTAGGGCGTCCGTGACTGCCACTAACTGGCCCAGCCAGAGGGACTGTGTCCATGACTGCCACTAACTGGCCCAGCCAGAGGGAACACTGCGTCGACAAGTCGCGATAGAAGAACAGGCCCAACTCCGGAGTGGCTCTCGAGGGGAGCGACCCCACCGAGGAAAGTATCCGCGTATCTCTGTCGAGCTCAAATGTGGCTCATGCAGGCTATAATCCCAAATCCTCGATCAACAAGATCGGCTGTAACCAAGAAACACTGTCTCACTCGCAGGCTGGAAAACTGCACAGCCGAGACCCACTATCACTCAAATGGCTCCCAAGATCCCAGATCTAATGCCAAAGTCACTCTCCCAAAGAAATCTGGTCTACAGACTGCTAACGACTCCACTCGGTCCCCTGACACGAGTGTAAATGCATCCCACAATAAACCGACCTCTCGGCCCACTACTTGGGCGAGTAAAACTCTAAGTCCAGAGTGTTAAAAGAATAGTGCAGTGGGGATGTCTAGAGCAATAAAAACCTAGCCCAAGTTGAGGTTTTCTACAGTCTGGCTGAACATGCATCATATGGCAGTGGTGCTAGGTCAAGTTCCAAGATAAACAATAAATAACAGCTCGTAGGGAGCAAGATAATAATAATCAACAGCTTAGGGGAGGAAATAATCGCTTGATCATCAAACTACAACAGGAATAACAATTCACCCATTCTAGCATGCTGGACATCAAACATCAAAATATGCAAGTCCCTAAAGCTAGAATTAATACGCAGTCCGCTGATCTTGAAAAAGAGGTCACCCACCTGAAGCGCAGATCTGTCCAAGTCCTACAGCTGATAATACCAAAATAACAGCAACTCACTGACCCGTAAGTCCAGTACTGTCCAAAAACCCACCTGGGTACAACAATAGGCTACAGTCATACACAAATCTCCCAAAAATCTGTCCAAATATCACCTGCTGAATTTCAGCTGTACAGAAGCTAATATTTCACCTGCAGAAAGTGTCCAATAAATTCCAGTAAAAATATCCTGGCGTTCCTCGCGTCGATAGCTTCGAAACAAGTACCTGCACGCCCAAATCGGAGTTCCGTAGGCCAAGATATAAATTCCACAACACGGGCGCGCGAAAACATACAACCACATAACTGTAAAATCTTGCACAGATGAAAAGGAAAACATATACCTCCGGGAAGATCTCCAGAAATTCCAAGAAAATTCCACGATGATCCTTGCGTCGAGTAGATGAAAAAAGTCTATAAGCACGTCCCGATCCGAGATCTGTGCGCGAAGATATCCTCAAAGGAAGCCGCTGTCCTCACCAAAAGCTCACAGAAAAAGGGTCCCAATGAGCACGAGAAAACACCTCGAAAAACGCGAAATCTGAAAATGTCTGTGAAACCCAAAATCGTAGCCTCACCTGTCACGAATCCAGCGGCGAAGAAATCGCCCGAAAAGGTTGTCGGAGTAGGTCGGGGGAGCTCGTACACCGAAGAGCGACGGAAGAAACACCGAAGAACGAACGTCGTGCCGCGCCAAGAAAATGAGAACCTCGAAAAGCGTGCCCCCAGAAAGTCCCGAAATCTGCCGAAGGGTGGAGCTCAGCGGGGGAAGAATTTCTCTGAAGACCTCACAGCGAAAAGGGGAGAAAAAAGTGAGCTAAAGGGCCCAGGAAGCCTATTTATAGGCTCAGCCCAAAAGGCTGAGTGGGCCGGGTTTCGGGCGCAACTTTCGGGCGCCCGAAATCCGGAAGAAGGGTCGGACGGCCCCCGTCCGACGCGCCCGAAAGTTTCCTGGGCTGACACGTGTCCCCATAACACGGAACAGCGGTGCAAGGCCGTCCGCTGTGCGCCACGTGTCCCACTCGCGGTCAGCGGGGTAGGTACGGTCCGCCAACCGCGTGCCGACGCGTGGCGCACTCGAGTACGGCGACCACTCGCGTTGCGACGCGTGGCGCACTCGAGTGCGGCCGACAGCCGCGTCAGCGCCCCCCTGCGCGTCCTCTGTCCCGAGGCGGGACTTCAGCCACTCCGTGCACCGCGCAAGCTGAGCCCGCCACTCAGCTGCCGCCACGTGTCCCTGCGCCGGGTCTATGCACCCGCGCGGGGAACTCCGTGGACCGATCCTCCAGCGCCCGCCAATCGGAGGCCGAAACCTGGATCCCGCACAGCAATCCTGCACCGGCGCTCAATCAATGCACCAGCCGGTCAGAATTCCGTGGACCGCGCACCAAAGGCCTGCCAATCAGGCGGCGCCACGTGTCATGCGCCGGGTCCGTGCACCCAGCCGCGGCCCTCTGTGGACCGCGCGCTGCAGACCGGCCAATCATGGGCTGCCACGTGGCAGCCGGCGGTCCACGGCCCCTCCCATGCACCGAAATTCATCGTAAACTTCCGGGAGTCCGTTTTTGGGCATCCGGACTCAGAATTTAACAAGCAAATAGCCGTTTTCAAGCGTTTTTCCGCGCTGAATCCATTTCCAACCTCTGTTTGGCCAAAAGCCTTCTAAAACTTTCGGCAAACACAGCCGAAGGCCAACACAGCTGTAGATATCTCACAGGGTCCATCTGTAGCATCTCCTTGACGCACAATGGGCCAGACACACCAGCAATAGGTGTTCTAAACAATGGATTCACCAGAAAAGCTGCATGGGAAACTGGGCCACTACATCCTCCCCCACTAAAAGGGAGTTTCGTCCCCGAAACAAGAAACAAACAGGCGTACCTCAAACAGACGTCTCAAACAGGAAGGGATAGGTATCCCGCATCACCGTCTCCAGCTCCCAAGTAGCCTCCCGCTCCTCGTGATTGCTCCATAAAACCTTCACATAAGGTATCGACCGGTTGCGCAATTCTCTCACCTCTCGAGCAAGAATCCGCAACGGGCGCTCCTCGTAGCCAAGATCCTCAGCGATCTCCAAAGAAGTGAAGTCGATCACGTGCGAGGGGTCGAAAACATATCTCCTCAAAGCTGAGACGTGGAAGACGTCGTGAACTCCGGCCAGGCGAGGTGGAAGAGCAACTCTATAGGCCACAGGGCCAATCCTCTCAAGTACCTCAAAGGGTCCAATAAAGCGGGGACTGAGCTTTCCCCGAACTCCAAATCTCCTGACCCCTTTCGAAGGCGAGACCTTCAAAAAGACATGATCACCAATCTGAAACTCAAGGTCTCGCCGCCGAGTATCAGCATAGCTCCTCTGGCGACTCTGGGCCACCTCAAGATGTCGGCGAACCAATCTGACTTTCTCCTCTGCCTCCAGCAGTAAGTCCGGTCCCAAAGTCCTCCTCTCACCCACGTCACTCCAATACAGAGGTGACCGACACTTGCGTCCATACAACGCCTCAAACGGAGCCATCTGGATGCTCGCTTGATAGCTGTTGTTGTACGCAAACTCAACCAATGCCAAGTGCCGGTACCACCCTCCTCCAAAATCCATAACGCACGCTCTCAACATGTCCTCAAGGGTCTGTATGGTGCGCTCAGACTGTCCATCGGTCTGTGGGTGGAATGCTGTGCTAAAACGGAGCTGGGTCCCCAAGGCTGACTGAAGACTCCCCCAGAAGTGTGAAACGAACCTCGGGTCCCTATCTGATACAATCGAGGCGGGTATGCCGTGCAGTCTCACTATCTCATCCAAGTATAACTGCGCAAGTCGCTCCAACGGCAAAGTCATCTGAACAGGCAAAAAGTGTGCAGACTTGGTGAGTCTATCCACGATAACCCAAATCGCATCGGCCCCACTCTGCGCCCTCGGCAGTCCAGTGACGAAATCCATGGTGATGTGGTCCCACTTCCACTCGGGAATTGGAAGACTCTGCAACTTGCCAGCAGGAACGCGATGCTCTGCCTTCACTTGCTGGCAAGTTAAACAATGAGCCACGAATCTTCCAATATCCCGCTTCATTCCGGGCCACCAAAAATGTGCCTTGAGGTCCTTATACATCTTAGTACCACCAGGATGAATGGTATAAGGTGTATAATGGGCCTCCCTCAAAATCTGATCTCTGAGCTCAGTGTCCATAGGCACACACACTCGGTCCCTGTACCGCAGTACTCCCGAGCTATCCACTACAAAATCCCCTAACTGATCAGCCTGAATCTGCGATCTAATCCGAGTCAAGTGGGGGTCCTCACTCTGTGTCTCTCTAATCCTCTCCAACAGAGTGGGCTGCAAGACCATAGACATGAGTCTAGCAGAGACCCCAGGGGATACAACCTCAATCTGTAAGCGCCTCATCTGCTCCACAAGCGGTGCCTGCTGGGTGATCAACATGCTCAAGCTCTGCGCTGACCTCCTACTCAAAGCATCTGCCACTACATTGGCCTTGCCGGGGTGATAAAGAATACTCACATCATAATCCTTTAGCAACTCCAACCACCGGCGTTGCCTCAAATTCAGCTCCTTTTGTGTGAACAGGTACTTCAAGCTCTTATGATCAGTGTAAATCTCACAATGCTCCCCATAGAGGTAATGCCGCCACAACTTCAGCGCGAACACCACGGCTGCAAGCTCCAAATCATGAGTAGGGTAATTCTTCTCATAATCCTTTAATTGCCGTGAAGCATAAGCAATTACCCTACCATGCTGCATCAGAACACATCCCAAGCCGCTGTGAGAGGCGTCACTGTAGATCACAAATCCATCGCCCATCACTGGAAGTGCTAAAACTGGTGCCGAGATCAATCTCCTCTTCAGCTCCTCAAAGCTCTCCTGGCACCGCTCAGTCCAAACAAACTTTATCCCCTTTCTGGTCAAACTGGTCAGGGGAGTAGAGAGCTTCGCAAAGCCCTCTACAAAGCGACGGTAGTAACCGGCTAAACCCAAAAAGCTACGGACCTCAGTAACCGTCGTCGGTCTAGGCCAATCCCGAACAGCATCAATCTTCGTCGGGTCCACTGCCACTCCTGCGGCTGATACAACGTGGCCTAGAAAAGCAACCTCCCGGAGCCAAAATTCGCACTTTTTAAACTTGGCATACAGCTTCTTCTCTCGCAGAAGCTGCAGCACTATCCTCAAGTGCTCCTCATGCTCCAAATCACTCCGGGAGTAAATCAGAATGTCGTCAATAAACACAACGACAAACCGATCCAAGTACGGCTGAAATACCCGGTTCATTAAATCCATGAATGCTGCAGGGGCATTAGTTAATCCAAAAGGCATAACTGTAAACTCATAATGCCCGTACCGGGATCTAAAAGCCGTCTTGGGAATGTCCTCGGCCCTCACCCTCAGCTGGTGGTAACCTGACTGGAGATCAATCTTGGAGAACACAGACGCTCCCTGCAACTGATCAAACAGATCATCAATCCGTGGAAGGGGGTACTTGTTCCGGATGGTCACTTTATTCAGCTCTCTGTAGTCCACACATAATCGAAGCGACCCATCCTTCTTCTTCACAAATAAAACTGGCGCTCCCCACGGAGATACACTGGGCCTCACAAAGCCCACATCCATCAAATCCTGAAGCTGGGCCTTCAGCTCTCTCAGCTCAGCAGGTGCCATCCTATAAGGTGCCTTTGAGATTGGTGCGGTTCCTGGAACCACATCAATCACAAACTCAATCTCCCTCTCCGGCGGCATGGTCGACAACTCTGAGGGAAACACATCTGGGAACTCGCGGACAATAGGGATATCCTCGAGTCCCAGTGCCGCCGTAGGCACCTCTACAATCGTCGCCAGGAAGGCGGTACAACCCCTACTCATCATCCGCCGGGCTCTCGCCGAAGAAATAGTCATGGCAAATAAAGTACTCTGGCAGCCTCTGTAAACGAACTCCTCCTGTCCAGGCTCGCGGAGGGTCACCGTCCTCTCTCTGCAGTCAATGGTGGCAAAATACCGAGCTAACCAATCCATGCCAAGTACCACGTCGAAATCCTGGAGCTGCCGCAAGACGAGCAAGTCTGCCGGCAGGACCCAGGGTCCCAACTGTACAGGGCAATCCCTACAACACTCCTCGACATGCAAGACATGGCCTGGAATCTGAACCTCTAATGCATGCGATAAAGAAACTACCTCTATACCATGTAGGGATGCAAATGCTCTACTAATGCATGAGTGCGATGCGCCAGTATCAAAAAGTGCTCGGGTATGAACTGCAGAAATCAAAATAATACCTGCGACGACGTGATCTGCGGCAGAAGCATCCTCAATCTGGGCGGCATAGACACGCCCGCTCGGTGCTGGTGGTCGTCGATCTGGCTGCCGCGAGGAAGATGGAGCATGATCAGGCCTACCATAGGCCACAGAAGGCCCTGTCGTCTGCTGAGGAAGAGATGGTGCTGAAGCGGTGGAAGGAGCTGGAGAACCTGCTCTGGGGCATGAGCTCTGAATGTGACCGGCCTGCCCACAACGGTAGCAACGGCCGTGCCTCTGCTGACAATGCATCGGTAAATGCGGCCCTCCACAAAAGATACAACGATCCTGCCGGGACTGCCGCGGAGTCTGCTGCTGCTGAGATGACTGCTGGGGTCGAGGTGGTCGACGCTGCTGCGAAGACTGACGAGATGATCCCGATCTCTGGCGCCCCTGCTGTCCACGACCCTGAGGATGGAATCGTGGGGGTCTCGGGGGTCCCTGCCTACTCGACTGCCCCTCATCCACCGGCGCCGGGCGCTTCGCCCCAGGAATCACTACGGGGGCTGGAGCCACCTCTGCCATAACTGCCTCTCCAGACTCAACATATAGCGCCTGCTCCATCGAGGCCTCCAAAGTCTGCAATCTGCGGGAGCGAACAAGCTGATAAATGTCCCGGCGCAGCCCCCGCTCGAACATGTAGATCCGGTGTGACTCGTCCCTGGCCACGTGAGGCATACTAGCTATCAACCTATTGAATTCAGCTATGTATGCATGCACGGGCCGATCTCCCTGGCGGAGACTCCTCAGCTGCTCCTCCAAACTCTGTCGTACACTCTCAGGAAAGAAGGCCCCCAAAAGAAGACTGCGGAACTCCGCCCAAGAGAGAAGCTGCGTCCCAGGCGGACCAGCGGGTCGCACACGCCGCCACCAAGCCTCGGCGTTGCCCTCCAGATAATGCGCTGCCAAGAAAACCCGAAACCGATCCTGAACGAACAAACTCTCAAAGTGGCGCTCCATGGCCGTAACCCAAGTCTCGGCCTCCCACGGCTCAGCACCCAGACCAGAGAAACGGGGTGGATCGAACCGGCGGAACCTCATCAACAAATCCACCGCTGTACTCTGCTCAGAAGAAGTAAAAGGTCCCGTCGGCCCAGACGGTGGTCCGCACGAAACCGGCTCGACAGGAACTGCCGGTGCTGACGGAATCACAGGGGGTGCTGCAGCTGGCGAAGAGGGCACAGGCGAACTCTCAGGGGGTGCTACCACCGGCTGTGACCTCTGCTCTAACATAAGCATCATCCGACCCAAGGCCTCCTCCTGGCGCCGAGAAGCCTCCTCCTGGCGCTGCGAGGCCTCCTCCTGGCGCCGAGAAGTCTCCTCCTGGCGCTGAACAGCCTCAGACATCTGTGCCAACTGGGCACGAAGCTCCTGCACCTCACTCTGATGTCCCTGTCCCGAGTCCTCCTGCTCGGGCACAGAAGAAGAAGGCTGCGAGCGCGTCGACATCCGGCGTCGCGGAGGCATCACTCACCTGCGGGGAACAAGAAGAACAGTCAGAACCCCCAAACAAAACACGACCCAATCCAGCGAAAGTCAATGGCATGCCGCCCTTCCCGTAGCACTATGTTGTCTGCAGCCAACATAGTTGCCACCGAAGGAAGACATGTCGATCACTCATCCCATCCACTGGGAGAGTTAAGGACCCCAATCCAGACTCTCGCTAAAAAGTTACGTCTCTCACGTAAGTCATCCTAGGGTCCAACCATAAGCCTAGGGTTTCTAAGTCCTCAATGACCTACACCTAGGCTCTGATACCACTCTAATCTGTCACGCCCCGGGTCGAAACTGCGACCCGGGCTCGCCAACAGATCCGCCGCCCATACGGGAAGCCCCGTATAGACGTAGCGACTAACCTGCAAAAAGATCTATACTAAACAGATATCAGAGCTAAAAGTAAAAGCTGGATAAAATAAAAACAACTCTCACAAAATATACAACCAGAGTCCTCACCAAAATACAAATATCTCTCAAAATAAGAAGAGTACAACTCAATCCTCACTACAAGTCACTCGACATGAACTCTCAAAAGTAGGGAGGTACATCTACTCTCAGGCGACACTGGTAGGGATCTATCTCGCGACTCCCTTACCTCGATCAGTCGGGTCAGCAACAGGTGCGGCAGGAACTGGAGCAGAAGAAGAAGTCCCTGGGGAAAAGACACCACGACGGGTGTGAGAACTACGTCCCAAGTAGTTCTCAGTGGGTGCCGCCAACAAGCCCGACGGTCTGCCCACTAAGTCTACTAGAGGCAAAAGTAACAAAGCAGTGCGGAAAGAGAAAAACTGGTAAAGTAAACTCTACAGCTACTATGCCTCTATCTAGATGCTCAATAGTGGAACAGAAAGAACATGATGCTACAACTAGCTCTCGACTCAAATCACCCAATCTAAACTGACTGCCGCATAGGGTCCAGTCAAACCTGCGCCTACCTACTACCGTCACGTCCCGGGGGACCGGACTTACGTAGGGCGTCCGTGACTGCCACTAACTGGCCCAGCCAGAGGGACTGTGTCCGTGACTGCCACTAACTGGCCCAGCCAGAGGGAACACTGCGTCGACAAGTCGCGATAGAAGAACAGGCCCAACTCCGGAGTGGCTCTCGAGGGGAGCGACCCCACCGAGGAAAGTATCCGCGTATCTCTGTCGAGCTCAAATGTGGCTCATGCAGGCTATAATCCAAATCCTCGATCAACAAGATCGGCTGTAACCAAGAAACACTGTCTCACTCACAGGCTGGAAAACTGCACAGCCGAGACCCACTATCACTCAAATGGCTCCCAAGATCCCAGATCTAATGCCAAAGTCACTCTCCCAAAGAAATCTGGTCTACAGACTGCTAACAACTCCACTCGGTCCCCTGACACGAGTGTAAATGCATCCCACAATAAACCGACCTCTCGGCCCACTACTTGGGCGAGTAAAACTCTAAGTCCAGAGTGATAAAAGAATAGTGCAGTGGGAATGTCTAGAGCAATAAAAACCTAGCCCAAGTTGAGGTTTTCTACAGTCTGGCTGAACATGCATCATATGGCAGTGGTGCTAGGTCAAGTTCCAAGATAAACAATAATTAACAGCTTGTAGGGAGCAAGATAATAATAATCAACAGCTTAGGGGAGGAAATAATCACTTGATCATCAACTACAACAGGAATATCAATTCACACATTCTAGCATGCTGGACATCAAACATTAAAATATGCAAGTCCCTAAAGCTAGAATTAGTACACAGTCCGCTGATCTTGAAAAAGAGGTCACCCACCTGATGCGCAGATCTGTCCAAGTCCTACAGCTGATAATACCAAAATAACAGCAACTCACTGTCCAGTAAGTCCAGTACAGTCCAAAATCCCACCTGGGTACAACATAGGCTACAGTTATACACAAATCTCCCAAAAATCTGTCCAAATATCACATGCTGAATTTCAGCTGTACAGAAGCTAATATTTCACCTGCAGAAAGTGTCCAATAAATTCCAGTAAAAATATCCTGGCGTTCCTCGCGTCGATAGCTTCGAAACAAGTACCTGCACGCCCAAATCGGAGTTCCGTAGGCCAAGATATAAATTCCACAACACGGGCGCGCGAAAACATACAACCACATAACTGTAAAATCTTGCACAGATGAAAAGGAAAACATATACCTCCGGGAAGATCTCAGAAATTCCAAGAAAATTCCACGATGATCCTTGCGTCGAGTAGATGAAAAAAGTCTATAAGCACGTCCTGATCCGAGATCTGTGCGCGAAGATATCCTCAAAGGAAGCCGCTGTCCTCACCAAAAGCTCACAGAAAAAGGGTCCCAATGAGCACGAGAAAACACCTCGAAAAACGCGAAATCTGAAAATGTCTGTGAAACCCAAAATCGTAGCCTCACCTGTCACGAATCCAGCGGCGAAGAAATCGCCCGAAAAGGTGGTCGGAGTAGGTCGGGGGAGCTCGTACACCGAAGAGCGACGGAAGAAACACCGAAGAACGAACGTCGCGCCGCGCCAAGAAAATGAGAACCTCGAAAAGCGTGCCCCCAGAAAGTCCCGAAATCTGCCGAAGGGTGGAGCTCAGCGAGGGGAAGAATTTCTCTGAAGACCTCACAGCGAAAAGGGGAGAAAAAAGTGAGCTAAAGGGCCCAGGAAGCCTATTTATAGGCTCAGCCCAAAGGCTGAGTGGGCCGGGTTTCGGGCGCAACTTTCGGGCGCCCGAAATCCGGAAGAAGGGTCGGACGGCCCCCGTCCGACGCGCCCGAAAGTTTCCTGGGCTGACACGTGTCCCCATAACACGGAACAGCGGTGCAAGGCCGTCCGCTGTGCGCCACGTGTCCCACTCGCGGTCAGCGGGGTAGGTACGGTCCGCCAACCGCGTGCCGACGCGTGGCGCACTCGAGTACGGCGACCACTCGCGTTGCGACGCGTGGCGCACTCGAGTGCGGCCGACAGCCGCGTCAGCGCCCCCCTGCGCGTCCTCTGTCCCGAGGCGGGACTTCAGCCACTCCGTGCACCGCGCAAGCTGAGCCCGCCACTCAGCTGCCGCCACGTGTCCCTGCGCCGGGTCTATGCACCCGCGCGGGGAACTCCGTGGACCGATCCTCCAGCGCCCGCCAATCGGAGGCCGAAACCTGGATCCCGCACAGCAATCCTGCACCGGCGCTCAATCAATGCACCAGCCGGTCAGAATTCCGTGGACCGCGCACCAAAGGCCTGCCAATCAGGCGGCGCCACGTGTCATGCGCCGGGTCCGTGCACCCAGCCGCGGCCCTCTGTGGACCGCGCGCTGCAGACCGGCCAATCATGGGCTGCCACGTGGCAGCCGGCGGTCCACGGCCCCTCCCATGCACCGAAATTCATCGTAAACTTCCGGGAGTCCGTTTTTGGGCATCCGGACTCAGAATTTAACAAGCAAATAGCCGTTTTCAAGCGTTTTTCCGCGCTGAATCCATTTCCAACCTCTGTTTGGCCAAAAGCCTTCTAAAACTTTCGGCAAACACAGCCGAAGGCCAACACAGCTGTAGATATCTCACAGGGTCCATCTGTAGCATCTCCTTGACGCACAATGGGCCAGACACACCAGCAATAGGTGTTCTAAACCATGGATTCACCAGAAAAGCTGCATGGGAAACTGGGCCACTACAAATTAATAATACTAACAATACAGGAAACAATAATTTCTCCAAGAAAATATATTTACAGTAAATTAAATAGATAATTAATAATTTACAGTAAATTAATATTAATAATTAATAATTATTAAGCAATGAATAATAATTAGGTTAGGATAGACACTAACCTAACTATACATATATATATATATATATACACACACACACACATTAAACATAGAGGAATAAATCAACCACAACACAAAGCACATTTGTAGTTAAATGTAAAGCGAGATAGCAAGTTCAAAAAGCACGAGTTTCTTCAAAGAAAAAAGGTAAATAAAATATTGGCAGAACAAAAAGGATAGACCAAATGTGAAAGGCCAAACCCCCGCCAATCAAAAAGGGATAGACTGTGTATGGAACAACCTTCCCCCTTTAATGTATTTGTACAGACAAAATTTATACAAATACATTTAGGGCCCCCCCCTTTAATGTATTTGTCTGCTAAATAATCAAAATGCAAACCAAATTTAGTAAGAATATTAGTGAATAATCAGCAGAATTTATTAGCGAATAATCAGCATCTACTAATCAGATAAAGCATGTTGGGTAACTTACCTCGTTTAAAAAACTTGTAAGAAAATCAGCATCTACTAATCAGATAAAGCATGTTGGGTAACTTACCTCGTTTAAAAAAACTTGTAAGAAAACACAGGGCCTGCTCGAGTCCTAGAGACAATTTTTTTGGCTCAATTACAATTTAATGAAGCAAAAGATAGCAACAACACAAACAGTAAAATCGACCAAATGTATGAACAACAATTTTGTGCCATACCATTTTAAGTTATTGTTGATACTGCAGGATCCCCTCTGGGATTATTCTCCGGAGCAGTGATGTTAGACATCCAGATTATACTGCACAGTTTGTTGCGACAAACAGAGAAATTTTTTAATAGTCTATTACATCTTCAAAGGGCATCTCTGTATAATCGCTAACTATCACAGGAACGCACAAATCAGCAGGACTGAATAAGTATCCACTGCTTTTAGGCGGCAAAACAAAGATGGACTGTTGAAGGGTGAAATCCAGGTCCAGTCCTGAGCATGGGCAGCTCCTGATAGACAACAATGAAATAAGTGTTTTAGGGCATAATCATTAGATCAGGATTCGTAATCAATGATTGTTTGTTAGTATTTATAACCAAACATTAATAACCAAACTTTTGTATGGATATTTAAGCACTTACCTCATACTTTTCTACATTCAAATTTATTCGTACCTGCATTAGATTGAAGTTCCAGTAGAGTAGGATGTTTAAAAGTATAACCATTTCATCGGAGGACGATATGAGAACTCCTATAATCCAACATCCATATTGGG
>CM054953.1:13386571-13509071 GCA_029168755.2 Tillandsia fasciculata
AAAAATTTTAAAATAATCAAGTCATATAACAATCTCGAATGAGCCATTTTTGGAACCTTAAAATTATACCTAATTTGATGATTTAATAGCTATACCTGCCCAAGGAGCCATCCGAAAAACTTTTCAACCAGCCATTTATGCTCAACACTTTGGTTAGCTCGAATACTCCGATTGGCTCTTCGTTGAGCAGCTAAAAAATTACTGCATTAAACATAAACAATTAATGCATGTAGTAACTCATAGACCCAATTAATCTTATAGTGATACTAACCTTCGATAGTCAAAATTTTCTCATAATGAAGTAATACCTAACGGTGTGCCTGTGCTAAAGAAATTTCATCTAGAATAACACTTTCCACCTTCCCTATAACTCGTCCACCTGATAAAAACATGAAATCTTCTCCACTATTGACATTGTCATAATTTCTTCGAGATCGATTGAATATAGTTTCTACGCCTTAAAAATATCTTGAACAAAAAGTCAACTGGGCTTTTTTTGAAAATGACCCTATGAAAATTTGTATTTTTGAAAATGGCCCTGCAAAATTTGTATTTGCAAAAATGGCCCTATACCTGCCAACTGGGTGCCACGTGTGCGCGCCACGTCAGCGGGTGAGCACAGCTCGGATTGAGTCGAACACGCAGGTTCAACATGCGTGTCTAAACACGCATGTTGAGAGTGTGTGTTTAAAAACGCACTCTCAACATGCGTGTTTAGACACGCACTTTGAACATGCGTGTCTAAACACGCATGTTCAAACTGCGTGTTTAAACACGCATGTTGAGAGTGCGTGTTTAAACACGCACTCTCAGCATGCGTATTTAAGCCCAGTAATCTTTTTTACTGAAATTTTACTGGAAGAGGCGAGCGAGAGCAATTAGTTTAGCTCCTGCAATACAAGACTCAACTACGTTTTACGATTGACAGGGTAGCTCGGCTGGCTCATTCACTGAAAAAGTTGACAGGCTGAGTCTTGATAAGTTACAGTTAAAAAAAAAATGCTAAGGCCTGGTCTCGAAATGTAAAAAAAAAAGTTGAGAGGCTTGAGTCTTGAAAGAACTGTACAAAAACTTCAAAAAATGCTATGGATCGTGTTCCTCCCAGTTAAGTTATAGTTAAAATAATAATTACAAGCATTATAACTGTACAAAAAAAGAGATTAATAATCTGATCAAGATGAACATTCAGAGTGCACAAAATTATAAATATTACATTGAACAATGATTGCAGTAAGTTTCAACATTTCAAAAAAAAAGCAAAATACCTGATTACGAGCACAACACAACAACACAACAACACAACAAAGCACAACACATCACATCACATCGCATATCATACAATAGCACAACACAACAAAGCACAACAAAAAACATCACATCTCATCACATCACATCGCACAACACAACAACACAACAACACAACAAAACACAACACATCACATCACATCATATCATACAATAGCACAACACAAGAACACAACAACACAACAAAACACAACACATCATATCATACAATAGCACAACACAAGAACACAACAACACAACAAAACACAACACATCACATCACATCACACAATAGCACAACAATACAACAAAGCACAACACAGCTCATCAGAACAAAATAATATAAATATAACAATACATAACAATGTAAACTAATCAAATGACTCTATACTGTCGAATTGGTCCAAATGTGAAATAGCCGTGCCCTCTGGCTGTGAAGGAGCTGAAGATGAGGGCTGATCAGTATGGGAGGACTCTTGGTGCCATGCTCGCCTAAAATAAATAAGATCAGGTCCTCGTTGACGACGACCATGTGGTACATACCCCGATGGTGGTGTAGTATCTGATGGTATATGCCCCGACGTTGATGCTCCACCATGATCTGCTGGCTGTGTCCCCGATGGACTAGGTGATGGTGCATGCCCCAACGTCGATGCTCCACCCTGATCTACTGGCTGTGTCCCCGATGGACTAGGTGATGGTGCATGCCCCGACGTCGATGCTCCACCATGATCTGCTGGGCATGGACTCGGCAGCCCGGCGCGGACCGCGCTCCGTGCGCCGCGCCGTGAACCCCGCGTGGACACGGGTCGCGCCCGGGTGAATCCGGGCGCGAACAGTGTTGAGCCGGGGGCCGGGTTTCGGGCGCCCGATTCTTGCGCCCAAATCCGAAACCCCCTTTTGTGGATTTGGGCTATAAAATAGCCCATTTGTGCCTTCTTTTGGGGTTTTTTCGAGCCTCTCTTAAGCCCTTCTTCGACAGGAACCTTCCTCAGCGACTCTTCTTCGATATTTGGGATCCCAGAGATTTTCTAGAAGCCGTTTCCTCAGCTTCTTCATTGACATCGCAAGCTTCGATGTGCCATCGATACCGATCTTTTCCGTCGATGTTTCGTCCGTGGGCTCCCCTGGGCTGATCCGAGGGAGTTTTTGACCAATTTCTACGGCATCGTTTCCACGAGAGGTAGATCTTCAATTTTCGTATTTTTCGCTTCTCTCAGTTTTGGTGATGCTTTTGTACTGTCAGTGGGTTGGTGGTATCATATACTTTTATTTTGAGAGTTTTATTTTGGAGAGACTTATGTATTGTGAGGACCTGACATGTAATATTTGGAGTTGTATGTATTTATTTCAGTAGTTTACTTTTTCGCTTTGATATCTGTATAGTGGTTAGTATGATCTTTTGCAGGTTAGTCGCTTCGTCTATACGGCGGAGGAAACAACACGGCTCTTCGTCAGCAACGTGGTGAAGTTTTGGGGGATCAGTGAAAACATTGTGAGCGATCGCGACCCAAGGTTCGCTGGCAAGTTCTGGACAGAGGTGTTTCGGAACTTGGGGTCGAAATTGCTTTTCTTTATAAGTTTTCATCCGCAGACGAATGGCTAGACGGAGCGGGTGAATGCCTTGGTGGAGGAATACTTGAGGCACTATGTGAGTGCTAGTCAGAAGGACTGGGTACATCATCTGGATGTGGCCCAATTCTCTTACAATTTGCGGAGGAGCGAATCTACGAACCACAGCCCGTTCGAGCTTGCAACGGAAAGACAGCCGCTCACTCTACACTCT
The DNA here is from genome assembly GCA_029168755.2 of Tillandsia fasciculata. Classification (NCBI taxonomy): domain Eukaryota; kingdom Viridiplantae; phylum Streptophyta; class Magnoliopsida; order Poales; family Bromeliaceae; genus Tillandsia; species Tillandsia fasciculata. The sequence continues at coordinate 13,389,642 of CM054953.1, forward strand.
GCTGCTGCAGGCTAGTAAGGCCGCAACTCTATGACTCTTCAATTCACCTCGCATCTCCAAGAAAAGGGAGACATCGCGAGGGCTTGTTTGGAAAAAAACAGCGCATCGGATGAAAAAGTGGGCCGATGTAAAGCGGCAACCCTTGGAGTTTGCTGATGGAGACCAAGTCTTGGTCAAGCTGCAGCCACAACAATTCAAAGCCTTTTGCAAGATTCATCGCGGCCTAATACGGAAGTATGAGGGTTCGTTCACTGTGGTGAAGCGAGCAGGCAAATCTGCCTACAAATTGCAATTACCAACCAACCTGCGGATCCACCGTCTTTCATGCGAGCTGCCTTCGGCCATTCCGTGACGACCCCGAGGATCCCACCAGGAGCGTGTCGCAGCGCGCTCCCGCTACTATGACAACATCCATTGACAAAGAGGTCAAAACTTTGCTGGACACTCGCACCATCCGTCGTCGTGAAGTCCCGCCGAGTGTTGAGTACCTAGTCAAGTGGAAGAACCTCCCGCATGGCAAAGCAAGCTGGGAGAAGGCTGACACTCTCTGAAAATATTCTACCATGATCGAGGAATTCCAACACCAGCGCGCAGCGAGGGCGTATGCTCATTAGGTGGGGAGGTTGTCAGGGACATAACTTTTCTACTAATCACCTCACGAGGTTTTACTACATCCATCTAGAAGCTTCTTTACGAATATCAAGATGTCGGACGTGGATGCCGAAGAGTCATGGGCTTCTTCAAGTTTCTAGGTAGGGTAATTAAAGTAGGACTCTTGGGAGCTTGTAGCCTTCCCTTTTGGCTTGTACTTTTGTGCCACTTGGCATCTTTTCATTACACTTATGGGCAACGAGTGATCTATATAAAATTGTGGCCTCTACCCTCATAAGATAAGAAATCAGTTACATCTGTGCTAGTCAATGTTCCAGATCAGTTTAACAAGTATATTGATCATATTGCTATATCTAACATGCTTTTATAAGAAAAGCAATAGATATAGAAGGGAGTCCAATGACTTTGGGGGAACGTGCAACCCACCTGGATCGCTAAACATCCAAAAAACCTATCTGCAGCTCCCACAGTAATCGCACCGTCGAAAAGGGGACAACAAGATTATATGCTCATCATTCCAACTCAAAATAGATGTCTAGAGTACGACAAAAAGAAGATTCAACAATTTAACAATGATACGGGTACAGTTGGCACATGCTAAAAGATAACCAATATATTGTATAGTGGATGCAACAAGTGGAATCTATGCCATACTTCCCAATGTTACTAGATCTCTTTTTGTAGGCTTACATTATCACCGCGGTATAGACTAGAGGATAAGGGTGTCAAGATTGAAGCAGTTTTCAGCAGATAATCAACACATTGCACAGTAAACTAACTCAAAACTCAGAAGTAGATGCCCAACATAGTAAGCAGAGTGGAGACAAAGGAAATATGATACGTCAAAGAACTAGCATACATACCAGACAAACTAACGAAAAATTAATGTCTAGAATGGCATACCAAAGGACAACATAGTTTGATTAGACAAATAACCAGCATATCAATACAAATACATGAAAGGGCAACCAAATGAAGCTCTCCCCGCATTTGGGGGCTTTTGGCCGGTCCGGAAAAGTTGGGTGCGCCGGGTGTACAGTTTAATCATTTAAATTTATATTAAAAAAAAAAAGTTTTGTCACGTTTTTTTTTTATAATTCATTATTTTCAATTCCCTTCTCTTACAATTAAAATTTATTTTTAAATCTAAATTTAAATTGTTATTTAAGTTGCGGTTCGTAAGTTAGAGCGTGCACTCGGTGCGCCAAACTTCTCCAGACCACCCAAAAGCCATCAAATGCGGAGAGGCTTGACTTTTGTTGCCTTCCATTAAGTTGTGCACCGGATGTACGGTTTAATTTACGAACCGCCACTTAAATAGCAATTTAAATTTAGATTTAAAATTTAAATTTTGATTGTAAGAGAAGGAAACTAACAATTATGAATTATAAAAAAAAAACATGTCAAAATTTATTTTTCTAATATAAATTTAAATTTTTAAAGCCTACACCGGGTGCACCCAACTTTCCCGCATCGAAATTTAGATTAAAAATTTAAATTTTGAATTGTACCTTTTAAATTTAAAATTTAAAAAATATATGTAGGCTTCAAATTAGAATTTTTAATTTATTTTTCAATATAGAAATACCTTTTAAATTTAGGTTTCAAATAACGAATTTGAAATTTATTTTTTTATAATTTGTTTTTTATTACAAATAAAAAAAAGTGTAGAAGAGTAGGATAATTATATAACATATGATTTAAGCATTATTATCTTATATTAGATATACCTTTCCAGAATTAATTCATAAAGTTTATAAAAAAAGGGCTTTGAATGAACTTAGGTCAACGTTTTCTATTACGATATGCTATTAGTTAATTATTAATATTAATTTACTGTAAACTTATTTGTCCGCCGCAAAGCGCGGATCTTTAACTAGTATCCTTGATTGTTAAAGCACACCAAACCAACAACCTCTCTCCTCTCTCTCTCTCTCTCTCTCTCTCTCTCTCTCTCTCAACCACCAACCATGAAAACACACCCACCATTAATACTCTATCAATGTGAAGAAACGGGGATTCTCTTGATACCCAGAATGTTTGGTTTGCAATTGGAATTGGAATTGAAAATGCATTCATAATTGGTAAACATCGCAACGATTTAGCATACTAGAGCTAATGACTCAGTTCCTCCTGAACCACCGGCATAAATATCTTATATCCTTAAGACATTCTTCATTCGACGTTTTCGTCAATCCTAATCACACGTTTAACTAGCAATCCGACTCAAACAGTCCAAATACTTTGGCTTAGTTATTACTAATAGAATGCTTAGTCTTTATATTTCTATATACAATTTCTTTTCAATTTGACTTGGAACTGTTAAGAATATATGTTTGGTTCATATGAGAATGAGAAATAAAATTAGATTGTATTAAAATAAGATATAAATTGATAAATCATCTAAATATATATATAATGAATTTTTTTTTATAAATAATCTTATTTTATATTATAATTTTAAAAATAATCCTCTTTAAATTAAATTTGTAAAAATAGTCTTCTACTAGCTAAAGACCTGCGCTTCGCGGCGGACGAATAAATTTACAGTAAATTAATATTAATAATTAGTAATTAATAAGTAATAAATAATAAATTATTTATAAAGGTAGAAATATTTTATATATTATAAGGTTTTCAACGTTATAAGTCAGAACATAATTTTTCATGAACAATAAGGAGAAAATGAGGCAAAAAGACACAAATTTAACATCTGTCACTCGAACAAAGATTTTCTTTTCAGCTAAGAAGAATATTTCCAAAGGCACATATGTGAGTTCCATTACAACCTCACGTGATGGAAATTTCTACAAGTTGGATAAATAGCAACAGTCCAAGGCCGATGGCTGCCTTGAAATCAATAAACTGCCATCAAATACTTAGCAATTTGGTTGAAGAATAATTAGGAATTAATCTTACAAACCGAAGGAAAAAAAAAAAAAAAAAAAAAAAAGAAGCATAAAGAACTAAAGAAGAATCCTTAGATCTACCAATTTCATAGCAAGTCCTGAACTCAAAAGATATTTTTCTAAAGTTAAAGAGATATTATGTGATTCAAGGCCAAATATTGTACATTTACTACAATAGCTAGAATACCATCATGCATTGGAATTGAGTAGATTCAACATGAAAAGTAACCCAAATTATAGTACTCATTGAAAATTTTCTTTTAATACATAAGCATAGGCATATCATAGTTTTAACTCTATGTCAGAAGATCTTGTTTTTCATCTAGAGAAGAAATTAGGTAGCATCTCTCACATTATACTAAACTATTGAAGGCAGAGCCTTCTTTGATGCTTAGATATTGAAAGCATAGCCTTGTAGAGCACAGGCAAATTAGAAAGGCACAACAAAATTATTAGGCAAGGGATCCAAGAAGTGACTTACCTGACGCCAAAAACAGTGACTGATTTTTTGCCGAAGAGAAGAGTCTTATTGTCCTTCACAGCGATCTCACGGTGATTTTATTTACCATGTACTGTATCATACTCGAACATGCAGGGACGAAGCCATAGTAGGGCCCAAGGTGGCCATGGCCCCCCTCAATATTTTAATATTGCTCAATAGTCCTTCATACTAATTTATCTTTTTCTCTCTTTTAGATAATAATGGCCCCCCTCAACTTTTTAATATTTATTTTTATGCCAACATAATTTTTTTTATTTTTTATTTATATATATTTTAAATAGATGAAAATATATTAGGAGTCTCGTACTTACACAAGTTATTTGAAATACATATCTTAACTCAAAATTTTTTATTTTATATTTTTTTAATTTCTAACTATTTTTTGGTAAGCTATTTTATTTAACTAAATAAAATATTATACTAAATTTAATAGATCTTTTAGCTAAAGTCATTGATCTAATTGAATTACGGTTATATTTAGTTATATTTAGATGAATTACAGTTAACTAAATAAAAAATTCTAATTGAATTACAAGTTATTTGAAATACATATCTTAACTTCAAATTTTTTATTTCATATTTTTAATTTCTAATTATTTTTGGTAAGCTATTTTATTTAACTAAATAAAATATTATACTAAATTTAATAGATCTTTTAGCTAAAGTTCTAATTGAATTACGGTTATATTTAGTAAAATTTTTACTTATTTGAATAAAATAATATAAATAAAATAATTAAATATTAAATATTAAATATTTTTAAATTAAAAAAATTTAATATTTTTATATTAATTATTTAATTAATAAATTTAAAAAAATAATGATGTACTAAAATTTTTATTTGAATATATTTTGGCCCCCCTCGTAATTAAATTCTAGCTTCGTCCCTGCGAACATGTATGTCTAAACAAAAGGGAGACAAAAAAAAAACAATGAAACTCACAATCAAATGATACGCAAGGCAAATTAAAACCTTCAAAATTTTCAGCAATTGCAGAATATTTCACTCCTTATTATCTCTGCTATTGTACTGTGTCCGTACAAATGATTCTGACTCGCGTTGATGGACTTTTCAGATCACCCCACGACTCCTTGGTTGGCTAATTAATTAGGAATTTGCCTAATTAGAAATTTCAGCTTGTGTGTATAGACCAACAGCACCAAAACATAAAAGTATAGGCTTTGACCTGTTGAGAACTAAAGGAAAAAAATAAAAAAAGTTGCCACCCCTCAACAAATTAGTACTATTAAAGTAAGCTATGATTTTTTTGTGGAATGACCATGTACTTTTAAAAGTTTTATGAGATCGCTATGTTTTTACTTTTTACAATTTTATTTTCGATTTTAGACTTCAAGGTTTAGTAGCTAACTGGTACTTTTTTCTTTTTTTTTGTGGGTATGCATACCTGATATTTGACATCATACTTCACAGGGCCCTTCAAGAAAAACTGGAACTGCAAAGAACAAGCAATTAGAAGAGAGTAATAAGACAATAAATTAAGCATCCATGCATTCTTTAATTCATTTATTATTTATGCAAGCGATAGCAAATTGAGAAATTCTGAACTCATCAAAGAAAACCTCCCAACATTCTAAAAGCAACTTTTTTAGCTTTTTCTTGTGATTATCAGCTATTACAGCAAGTAAATTTGTATGTAATTACCTGAAAAAACACCTGTGGAAGTATCAGCCCAAGCAAGGCTAATGCATAGAATGGTTTACCAGCACCAAGCAGATAACCTGAAACACCAAACATCAACCAAGATCATAAGAACATTCAAAAAAAAAAAAAAAAAAAAAAAGTCTCTAACTCAGTCAGTTTGAACTGTTATTCAAAAGTTTTTAAGATTTCTAAATAGCTGAATAAATATGAAAGATAGGAGCTGTAAAATTAAGATGGTGCTTCATACCTGCAATGGTTATTTGAGTAATGTCAATTGCTCCAACACATCCATTTGGCTGTATCAATGCCAAAAACAACTGGAAGAGACTACAAATAATAAGATATCAAAATATTTAGCACTGTATTTTCAAACCCAAATTCTCACATTTTGAAACAATATATTCTGCAGGTAGATGAAAAGATAAAGAAAGGAATGACCTGCAATCCCAAAATGTTGTCGCCTTCCATGCTTTTAAAATCATTTACAATGGCAATACCGAGCTAAGCAGCAGAAGATATAACATGTTTAGGAATAGCAAATATCGAAAGCGAAAATTAACCATCTCGATGAGAAAGTACCCCAGCTATGCTATAGAGTGTGAGGACAATGATGTCGGGATTAAGAGTTCCAAACAAAGCTTGGCCTGCCCACCTATCGTTCAAAAATTAAGAGTTAGTGTAAAATTAAGTCAAATAAATTCAACAAATGATCCAAAATAGGTGTTGTACCATGGCAAACTGATGTAGCTAGCACCTAAAGCAAAATTTCCAATCCATCCATTTTGCTTAAGCTGCAGCATACGAAATTTGTTGTGTGAAAAAAATTAGAACAGATATCAGCTAACAGAGTTCATCATGAAGGTATATGAAATCTGATTTACCTTTAGAGGTGGCGCTGAATATATGTAAGAAACAAAGGATCCACCCAAAGCTAGATAAAAAACAATAGGAAACTTGTGCCCAGCCTAAAATGAAGAAAACCAGTATGGAGTCCACATAAATATTCAGGTATTTTATCTTAATAGTAATCTAAATACACAGCTTAAAGAAAACTTACCCAAATATCTAATAAAGCTCCCAATCCAAGGCCTCCAAAGAGCAACAACCAAATCTGGGTTACAACCTGCTAGAACAGCTTTATTAAAAAAAAAAATAGAACTTGGTCTGCATTAGGCCAGAGAGAGATAAGAGAGTAGAGAAAGAAATAGGAAATGCCGCAGGAAATCGCCATGCATCGCCATTAGGTCAGAGAGAGATGAGAGAGTAGAGAAAGAAATGGGAAATGCCGCAGGAAATCGCCATGAGGTCAGAGAGAGAGATGAGAGAGCAGAGAAAGAAATGGGGAATGCCGCGGCGGCAATAAATGCGCCGATGAGGAGCATACGCAAGAAATCGCCATGCCGCGGCGGCAATAAATGTGCCGATGAGGAGCATCCGCAGGAAATCGCCATGCCGCGGCGGCAATAAATGCTAGGTCAGAGAGATGGGAGTCTGAGAGAGGGACCCGCGTAGCCGAAAACGCGGAGAATGCGAGAATCCATTGAAGGTTCGCCCTTTAATGTAATAGTATTGCTATGCGGTGAACCGTTCACCGCTTTTAAAAGCGGTGAATGGTTTACCGCATTCTAAAAGCGGTGAATGGTTTACCGCATATAAAATGCGGTGAACCATTCACCGCTATTAAATAAAACTCATTAATTTTTTGAAGTAATTTATTTTTTACATTTAATTTATTTTTAATTCAAGTTTATTTTTTAATTAATTTTATTTTATAATTTGATTTATTTTAATTTTTTTAAATTTGAGATAATTTGAAAATAAAAAAAAAATATGGAATTATATATTAATATTTAAGAAATAAAAGATTAGATTATTCGTTAGAATTCAGTTTCGCTACGTAATTATTAGTGGTATATTTTTTATTCATTTTAGGATTTCATCTGTAAATTTATATCCGATTTTATATAAAATATCTTTTATATAAAATATAGATATTATATTAAATTTAAAATTTTAAAATATAAATTTAAATATAGCATCAAATATTTATAATTTATTATATAATGTAAATTCATACCTTAATTTAAATCCGTCGGTTTTCATTTTTTATATCTGTATTCAAAATTTTATTAGCGTAATGGACTAAGAAAGCGGTGAATGATTCACCGTTTTTAAGAATAAAATTCTATAAATGCGGTGAGCCATTCACCGCATTTAGAATACCTTATTTTTTACGTGCCGCTTTTGCCTCCCCATCCGCCTCCTACGCGCCGTTTTGCCTCGCCATCAGCCTCCTACGCGCCATTTTTGCTGCACTCCTCCGACTCCTACGCGTCGTTAAGCCGTACTCTCTCTCGATTAAGAAGTCAAGCTAAAGTTACCATTCCTATTATTCTAGTCCAACAATCCAAACTCTAAATCAGTTATTGAGAATAGATCTGACATGGTCGCTATAACCAATGCTCAATAGCAAAATCTGATGAACATATACCTTCATGTCCAGCACAATTGCCATCATGGTCTTTTCGGTGTAATTCCACTTGAGATCTATAGTTTCAAAGAGCAAATTCTGGGAACAAAAAAGACCCTATGAATACTTGGCACACAACCAATATAAATTAGGGATTTGGCTAATTAGAAATTTCAGCTTGTGTGTATAGACCAATAGCACCAAAACAGAAAAGTATAGGCTTTGACCTGTTGAGAACTCAAGGAAAAAAATAAAAAAAGTTGCCACCCCTCAACAAATTAGTACTATTAAAGTAAGCTATGATTTTTTTGTGGAATGACCATGTACTTTTAAAAGTTTTATGAGATCGCTATGTTTTTACTTTTTACAATTTTATTTTCGATTTTAGACTTCAAGGTTTAGTAGCTAACTGGTACTTTTTTCTTCTTTTTTTTGGGTATGCATACCTGATATTTGACATCATACTTCACAGTGTCCTTCAAGAAAAACTGGAACTGCAAAGAACAAGCAATTAGAAGAGAGTAATAAGACAATAAATTAAGCATCCATGCATTCTTTAATTCATTTATTATTTATGCAAGTGATAGCAAATTGAGAAATTCTGAACTCATCAAAGAAAACCTCCCAACATTCTAAAAGCAACTTTTTTAGCTTTTTCTTGTGATTATCAGCTATTACAGCAAGTAAATTTGTATGTAATTACCTGAAAAAACACATGTGGAAGTATCAGCCCAAGCAAGGCTAATGCATAGAATGGTTTACTAGCACCAAGCAGATAACCTGAAATACCAAACATCAACCAAGATGATAAGAACATTCAAAAAAAAAAAAAAAAAAAAAGTCTCTAACTCAGTCAGTTTGAGCTGTTATTCAAAGTTTTTAAGATTTCTAAATAGCTGAATAAATATGAAAGACAAGAGCTGTAAAATTATCAACTGTCCCTGGCGCAAGTGGCAAAAGGGCTTAGTGGTTGATATCCGAGACCCGAGTTCGAAGCCTAGTTGCTTCATATTTTCAGCTAAGTTTATTTAAAAAATAAACGAAGCGGGTAGCATGCTACCTTTCTCTCAAAAAAAAAAAAAAAAAAAGAGCTGTAAAATTAAGATGGTGCTTCATACCTGCAATGGTTATTTGAGTAATGTCAATTGCTCCAACACATCCATTTGGCTGTATCAATGCCAAAAACAACTGGAAGAGACTACAATTAATAAGATATCAAAATATTTAGCACTGCATTTTCAAACCCAAATTCTCACATTTTGAAACAATATATTCTGCAGGTAGATGAAAAGATAAAGAAAGGAATGACCTGCAATCCCAAAATGTTGTCGCCTTCCATGCTTTTAAAATCATTTACAATGGCAATACCGAGCTAAGCAGCAGAAGATATAACATGTTTACGAATAGCAAATATCGAAAGCGAAAATTAACCATCTCGATGAGAAAGTACCCCAGCTATGCTATAGAGTGTGAGGACAATGATGTCGGGATTAAGAGTTCCAAACAAAGCTTGGCCTGCCCACCTATCGTTCAAAAATTAAGAGTTAGTGTAAAATTAAGTCAAATAAATTCAACAAATGATCCAAAATAGGTGTTGTACCATGGCAAACTGATGTAGCTAGCACCTAAAGCAAAATTTCCAATCCATCCATTTTGCTTTAGCTGCAGCATACGAAATTTGTTGTGTGAAAAAAATTAGAACATATATCAGCTAACAGAGTTCATCATGAAGGTATATGAAATCTGATTTACCTTTAGAGGTGGCGCTGAATATATGTAAGAAACAAAGGATCCACCCAAAGCTAGATAAAAAACAATAGGAAACTTGTGCCCAGCCTAAAATGAAGAAAACCAGTATGGAGTCCACATAAACATTCAGGTATTTTATCTTAATAGTAATCTAAATACACAGCTTAAAGAAAACTTACCCAAATATCTAATAAAGCTCCCAATCCAAGGCCTCCAAAGAGCAACAACCAAATCTGGGTTACAACCTGCTAGAACAGCTTTATTAAAAAAAAAAATAGAACTTGGTCTGCATTAGGTCAGAGAGAGATAAGAGAGTAGAGAAAGAAATGGGAAATGCCGCAGGAAATCGCCATGCGTCGCCATTAGGTCAGAGAGAGATGAGAGAGTAGAGAAAGAAATGGGAAATGCCGCAGGAAATCGCCATGAGGTCAGAGAGAGAGATGAGAGAGTAGAGAAAGAAATGGGGAATGCCGCGGCGGCAATAAATGCGCCGATGAGGAGCATACGCAGGAAATCGCCATGCCGCGGCGGCAATAAATGTGCCGATGAGGAGCATCCGCAGGAAATCGCCATGCCGCGGCGGCAATAAATGCTAGGTCAGAGAGATGGGAGTATGAGAGAGGGACCCGCGTAGCCGAAAATGCGGAGGAGTCTGAGAGAGGGACCCGCGTAGCCGAAAACGCGGAGAATGCGAGAATCCATTGAAGGTTCGCCCTTTAATGTAATAATATTGATATGCGGTGAACCGTTCACCGCTTTTAAAAGCGGTGAATGGTTTACCGCATTCTAAAAGCGGTGAATGGTTTACCGCATATAAAATGCGGTGAACCATTCACCGCTATTAAATTAATTTTTTTAAGTAATTTATTTTTAATTCAAGTTTATTTTTTAATTAATTTTATTTTATAATTTGATTTATTTTAATTTTTTTTAATTTGAGATAATTTGAAAATATAAAAAAAAAATATGGAATTATATATTAATATTTAATAAATAAAAGATTAGATTATTCGTTAGAATTCAGTTTCGCTACGTAATTATTAGTGGTATATTTTTTATTCATTTTAGGATTTCATGTGTAAATTTATATCCGATTTTATATAAAATATCTTTTATATAAAATATAGATATTATATTAAATTTAAAATTTTAAAATATAAATTTAAATATAGCATCAAATATTTATAATTTATTATATAATGTAAATTCATACCTGAATTTAAATCCATCGGTTTTCATTTTTTATATCCGTATTCAAAATTTTATTAGCGTAATGGACTAAGAAAGCGGTGAATTTACTAAAAGCGGTGAATGATTCACCGTTTTTAAGAATAAAATTCTATAAATGCGGTGAACCATTCACCGCTTTTTAAGAAAGCGGTGAATGATTCACCGCATTTAGAATACCTTATTTTTTACGTGCCGCTTTTGCCTCCCCATCCGCCTCCTACGCGCCGTTTTGCCTCCCCATCAGCCTCCTACGCGCCACTTTTGTTGCACTCCTCCGACTCCTACGCGTCGTTAAGGCGTACTCTCTCTCGATTAAGAAGTCAAGCTAAAGTTACCATTCCTATTATTCTAGTCCAACAATCCAAACTCTAAATCAGTTATTGAGAATAGATCTGACATGGTCGCTATAACCAATGCTCAATAGCAAAATCTTATGAACATATACCTTCATGTCAAGCACAATTGCCATCATGGTCTTTTCGGTGTATTTCCACTTGAGATCTATAGTTTCAAAGAGCAAATTCTGGGAACAAAAAAGACCCTATGAATACTTGGCACACAACCAATATAAAATCTGCTGACTCCAATTAAATAGATAATCATCTAATGGCATTACGAGATGCTAATGTGCTTCCCTTGATGCATTCTGACCTTAATTTTTATTGCCATTTGAAAGCGCTGCTCATTCAACTGGGTAGCTTGGTCAATAAGCCTTTTTGTGCTTAACTCAAAGTCTTCCTCTTTATTTATGTCTTCCAACATCTTCTACTCAAATCTGGAGAAAAGAACAGAGCAGATAAGCCCTACCATACAACTCAACATAGAACACAAAGATGTGTACGAAATAGGTTTGGCACGTACCGACACGCCTTTGTATTTCTTGGCACCTCTTTTTCTCAAACTTAACATTTTCAGTAATTTCCTCCTAAAAGCAGAGAGAAAAATAAATAATAAAATCCTAAAAAATGAAGAGAATCCCCTCCTTAATGAACAATAAAACGAACCCGTCTCTTATGTATCTTCGCTATTTCATCTTCCAACAACCTTTGCTCTTTCTGGAGCGATTTTAGGCTATTCTCCGTGTATCTATAATATTATTTTCTAGTACAACCACCCTAAACTTGAGATTTTCTATGTCACCAACATCCAAATCTGCAACCATGGAGATTTCTCAATTAAGTCATCAATTAGAATACATGAACTACGCATGGAAGTAGATATCAAGGACAAGGTTCTAAAACCCACTACACATAAAAAGACGAGAAAGGTTCACTCGTTCCGCACTTACTGTCATATGATCCCCATATCTTGATTTGGTCCACCGATAATGATTATCCGAAGTTCAAAAATCTAAAATATTTAATCATGATACTTCATACGCTCTCCGATGAGTCTTGCCCATACCTATGTACTAAATCAATAGAAAAAGTTGTTGAATTGAATAATTTCATAAAATAACATCATAATCGCTCAGATGTTATGGATTCATCATTCCATGTATACAAATACATTAAAGGGTGACCTCAACCTTCTCTCCGTGATTTCTGACCCGTAGGAAACACAAAGCAGTATTTTTCTATTCTTTTGTGTGGGCCCCATGTCCCCTCCTCTCTTCTCCCCCCCCTCTCTCTCTCTCTCCTGCGCGCTGCTTTTGCAGTACGCCTCCGCCTCCTACGCACTGCTGCCACGTCCCCTCCACTTCCCTCCCACTCTCTCTCTCTCTCTCTCTCTCTCTCTCTCTCTCTTATACGCGCCGCTTTTGCCTCCCCTCTGCCTCCTACACGCCACTTTTGCTGCACTCATCCGACTCCTATGCGCCGTTGAGGCGTAATCTCTATCGATTAAGATGTCAAGCTAAAGTTACAATTTTTCTGGTAGATGTCAAAAATAGCTTCTAATATGAGATGAATTTCTTAAAACAGAGGCTCACTAGATACAACTCGATTGAGCTCGAATCATCATCGGCGCCGTCACACTCAGAATTGATTCATCACGGTATGTTGCGTCTCCGATTCGACCCTTCGGTAGCAAGAATCATCATCGTCGCCATCCTGGGCTCGCGAGGGATCCTCCGAGCCGGTTGCAACTCAGACTCGAGCTTAACACGACCATTCCTATTATTCTAGTCCAACAAGCCAAACTCTAAATCAGTTATTGAGAATAGATCTGACATGGTCGCTATAACCAATGCTCAATAGAAAAATCTGATGAACATATACCTTCATGTCAAGCACAATTGCCATCATGGTCTTTTCGGTGTAATTCCACTTGAGATCTACAGTTTCAAAGAGCAAATTCTGGGAACAAAATAGACCCTATGAATACTTGGCACACAACCAATATAAAATCGGCTGACTCCAATTAAATAGATAATCATCTAATGGCATTACGAGATGCTAATGCGCTTCTCTTGATGCATCCTGACCTTAATTTTAATTGCGATTTGAAAGCGCTGCTCATTCAACTAGGCGGCTTGGCCAATAAGCCTTTTTGTGCTTAACTCGAGGTCTTCCTCTTTATTTATGTCTTCCAGCATCTTCTCCTCATATCTGGAGAAAAGAACAGAGCAGATAAGCCCTACCATACAACTCAACATAGAACACAAAGATGTGTAGGAAATAGGTTTGGCATGCACCGACACGCCTTTGTATTTCCTAGCACCTCTTTTTCTCCAACTTAATATTTTCAGTAATTTCCTCCTAAAATCAGAGAGAAAAATAAATGGTAAAATCGTAAAAAATAAAGAGAATCCCCTCCTTAATGAACAATAAAACAAACCCGTCCATGAATACAAATACATTAAAGGGTGACCTCAACCTTCTCTCTGTGATTTCAGACCCGTGCGACCCTCAAAGCAGTATTTTTCTCTTCATTTGTGTGGGCCCCATGTCCCCTCCTCTCTTCTCCCCCCCACTCTCTCTCTCCTGCGCGCTGCTTTTGCAGCACGCCTCCGCCTCCTACGAACCGCTGCCATGTCCCCTCCACTTCCCTCTCTCTCTCTCTCTCTCTCTCTATCTCTCTTCTACGTGCCGCTTTTGCCTACCCCTCTGCCTCCTACGCGTCTCTTTTGCTGCACTCGTCCGACTCTTATGCGCCGTTGAGGCGTATTCTCTCTCGATTAAGATGTCAAGCTAAATTTACAATTTTTCTTGTAGATGTCAAAAGTTGCTTCTGATCTGAGATGGATTTCTTAAAACAGAGGCTCACTAGATACAACTTCATCTTTCCATCCACATCTCTCTCTCTCTTTCTCTCTCTCTCTCTCTCTCTCTCTCTCTCTCTCTCTCGTTCCACTTTTTCTCTCGTTCCATCACCTTCCTTTTCCCAAAACCTTTCTCCCCATTATATCTCAATTCCATCCACACGATTGAGCTCGAATCATCATCGGCGCCGTCACACTCAGAATTGATTCATCACGGTGTGTTGCGTCTCCGATTCGACCCTTCGGTAGCAAGAATCATCATCGTCGCCATCCTGGGCTCGCGAGGGATCCTCCGAGCCGGTTGCAACTCAGACTCGAGCTTAACACGACCATTCCTATTATTCTAGTCCAACAAGCCAAACTCTAAATCAGTTATTGAGAATAGATCTGACATGGTCGCTATAACCAATACACAATAGCAAAATCGGCGCCGTCATTATATCTCAATTCCATCCACACGATTTAACTCGAATCATCATCGGCGCCGTCACACTCAGAATTGATTCATCACGGTGTGTTGCATCTCCGATTCGACCCTTCGGTAGCAAGAATCATCATCGTCGCCATCCTGGGCTCGCGAGGGATCCTCCGAGCCGGTTGAAACTCAGACTCGAGCTTAACACGACCATTCCTATTATTCTAGTCCAACAAGCCAAACTCTAAATCAGTTATTAAGAATAGATCTGACATGGTCGCTATAACCAATACTCAATAGCAAAATCGGCTCCGTCATTATATCTCAATTCCATCCACACGATTGAGCTCGAATCATCATCGGCGCCGTCACACTCAGAATTGATTCATCACGGTGTGTTGCGTCTCCGATTCGACCCTTCGGTAGCAAGAATCATCATCGTCGCCATCCTGGGCTCGCGAGGGATCCTCCGAGCCGGTTGCAACTCAGACTCGAGCTTAACACGACCATTCCTATTATTCTAGTCCAACAAGCCAAACTCTAAATCAGTTATTGAGAATAGATCTGACATGGTCGCTATAACCAATGCTCAATAGCAAAATCTGATGAACATATACCTTGATGTCAAGCACAATTGCCATCATGGTCTTTTCGGTGTAATTCCACTTGTGATCTACAGTTTCAAAGAGCAAATTCTGGGAACAAAATAGACCCTATGAATACTTTGCACACAACCAATATAAAATCTGCTGACTTCAATTAAATAGATAATCATCTAATGGCATTACGAGATGGTAATGTGCTTCACTTGATGCATTCTGACCTTAATTTTAATTGCCATTTGAAAGCGCTGCTCATTCAACTAGGCGGCTTGGCCAATAAGCCTTTTTGTGCTTAATTCGAGGTCTTCCTCTTCATTTATGTCTTCCAGCATCTTCTCCTCATATCTGGAGAAAAGAACAGAGCAGATAAGCCCTACCATACAACTCAACATAGAACACAAAGATGTGTAGGAAATAGGTTTGGCATGCACCGACACGCCTTTGTATTTCCTGGCACCTCTTTTTCTCAAACTTAATATTTTCAGTAATTTCCTCCCAAAAGTAGAGGGAGAAAAATAAATGGTAAAATCGAAAAAAATAAAGAAAAAATCCCCTCCTTAATGAACAATAAAACGAACCCGTCTATTATGTATCTTCGCTATTTCATTTTCCAACTGCCTTTGCTCTTTCTGGAGCGATTTTAGGCTATCCTCCGTGTATCTATAATATTGCTTTCTAGTTCAGCCACCCTAGACCTGAGATTTTCTATGTCACCAACATCCAAATCTGCAACCATGGAGATTTCACAACTAAGTCATCAATTAGAATACATGAACTATGCATGGAAGTAGATATCAAGGACAAGGTTCTAGAACCCACTACACATAAAAAGACGAGAAAGGTGCACTCATTCCGCACTATCTGTTATATGATCTCCATATCTTGATTTGGTCCACCGATAATGATTATCCGAAGTTCAAAAATCTAAAATATTTAATACTGATACTTCATACGCTCTCCGATGAGTCTCGCCCGTACCTATGTACTAAATCAATAGAAAAAGTTGTTGAGTTGAATAATTTGTTAAAATAACATCATAATCGCTCAGATGTTATGGATTCATCATTCCATGAATACAAATACATTAAAGGGTGACCTCAACCTTCTCTCCGTGATTTCAGGCCCGTGGGACCTTCAAAGCAGTATTTTTTTTTTTCTTTTGTGTGGGCCCCATGTCCCCTCTCTCTTCTCCCCCCCCTCTCTCTCTCTCTCTCCTGCGCGCTGCTTTTGCAGTACGCCTCCGCCTCCTACGCACCGGTGCCACGTCTCCTCCACTTCCATCTCTCTCTCTCTCTCTCTCTCTCTCTCTTTCTCTCTTCTACGCGCCGCTTTTGCCTCCCCCTCTGCCTACTACGCGCCACTTTTGCTGCACTCCTCCGACTCCTATGCGTCGTTGAGGCGTACTCTCTCTTGATTAAGATGTCAAGCTAAAATTACAATTTTTCTGGTAGATGTCAAAAGTAGCTTCTGATCTGAGATGGATTTCTTAAAACAGAGGCTCACTAGATAAAGAAATTGGCTTACCCTTAGCTTAAAAAGAGTTTGATGATGGCCTAAGTGAAGATCGTTAGCTTTCTTAGTTTCCTGCTTTTGGGCCTTAATAGTCAGATCCATTTTGAAAGGCCTTCTATTGTTAATATTGGTATTGTTCTAACTATGATTCTCTTATTAGTGGAGTCGCAAAGGCCACGATTGAGGCTGCGGTCATCGATACCAAAGAAAATAGGACTGTTCTTCACGGAATTTGGCCGAATCTTATAATGCAGGACTCTAATTGTAGTGCATTTATTGCATCCATAGTAGGTAAATCCATCTCAATCTATTTCTTTTTGTGCTTGATGAGAATTAGTAATTGCCTTCTCTCAAAAAAAAAAAAAAAAAAAAATGTTCTCTCAAAAAAGAATTAGTAATTGCCTATATGTGTCAAGTTGGATTTTCTCATTGACAATTTTTCATGTATTTGTTAATCTATCTGAGTCTAAACCACTTCAACTTTTATAGTTGTTAATCCATTTATTTGTTAATCCATCTCAGTCAATTTTTTATCTTTTAGGTTTTTGCTTCAGTTTGGATTGCTCTTCATTTAGATTTTTACTAATTTTGAGCAATTTAGGTTTTATCTTTTAGATACAATATCAAGCTTCTTTATAATTATTTTTTGGGTTTATTAGACATTGCTTACAAATTTGATTTGAATTGCTTATTTACATCTCTGTGGTTCCTATTTCGTCGAAGGTGAGAATTGGATTTGATATCTCTATTGGGTTGTGCTCAAAATTTGATATTTTTTTATCAGTTGCTGAGTTTGGATGTGACATATTAATGAAATAATATGTTTCTATTGATACTGAAATTTGAATTATTGTTGTGCAATTTGAGTTATTTATTCTAGAAATACATCTTTTACTGAGAAAGAAATAATAGTAACCCATTTTACCCTAATAATGAATAACTTAAATTTGACATTTTAATTGTTTATTAGTTTCTGTTTGTGACCTAACCATGTCTTAGTTTGAATTAACAAATCATAATTAGTAAATAAATTATTTTTCCTTCTTTTACGTGATACTATCCCTCAGATTCATTTTGCTTCTAGAATAATGATTACTATTATTATTAATGCATCTATCTGTCTGTTTATTTTCTTACCAATTCCGATTGTCAATAATCTATGCTCACGTTAATTGCACGATATTTTTGTCAAACTTTCTTTCTTACCTAAATGCAATTAACATTCTAATCTCGCGGTATTTTTTTTTTAAATGTACATAAGGCTACTCTATACATTTTTCCTTCTTTTTTTTTATTATAATTTTTTTGGCCTTAAAATTTTAATAATTTTATATATCTTAATTAACTGAAATATTATCTACTCGCTGCGAAGCGCGTGCCCAACACTAGTTACTCAAAATAGGCAAACTAAATTACAAAAAAATTATAAAGCACGGATACCGAATTATCCAAAGCAGCTGGGCTGATCAAAATATCTTTTACAGCACTAGGAGCATCAAATTCTTGATCAAGCCGGGAGTATATTCCAAGTTCTCGCATCTATCAAACAAATTCAAAATTACATGTAAAATTTACGCAATACATATAGAGTGTCACAGATTTTAAACACAAGTCGCAGTTAGTGATGATTACCTCAGGTTTGATATTAAATGACGCTCTTCTAGAGTCCTCTTTCAAGCACATAATTAAGGATCGGAATGTCATAGGATTTCAGATTTCTAACCAAGAAATCTCGATCAAGAACCATCCTGCGTAATAAAGGAATGCAACAAAAGCTAAGCACCTAGAAATGATATAGATCATATAAAGTAAATATCAGCATAGGATTGTGCCGAAAGCTACAAGACAATGGTTCAAATTTTAACATTATAAGTTGAATAGCTACTAATATACGTTTTCTTTGATACCAATTTAGAAGTAATACAATATGCAACAACTAAACTGACAAATACTATACCTTCCGAATGTAATTTGGCACACGATTTTCCAAGTAAACAGTATGACCCTGATCTTGAACCTTTACCTGAGAATATATATAACCAAAGACATGAAATACCTCCAGAAGCTTTGCCTGAAAAGTAATGAAAAGAAAATATCACTGTAGCAGTTTTCCTATTTTCTTTAATACAATTTTTTCGGCCTTAAAATTTTAATAGTTATATAACTTAATTAACTGAAATACCATCTACCCGCAACGAAGCGCTAGCCCGAAACTAGTTGCTCAAAATAGGTAAACTAAATTACAAGATATTATAAATCAAGCATACCGAATTATCCAAAGCAGCTTGGCTGATCAAAACATCTTTTACAGCAATAGGTGCATCAAATACTTGATCAAGCCGGAAGTATATTCCAAGTTCTCGCATCTATCAAACAAATTCAATATTACGTGCAAAATTTATGCAATACATATTGAGCGTCACAGATTTTAAACACAGATCGACAGTTAGTGATGATTACCTCATGTGTGATATTGAATGGTGCTCTTCTAGAGTCCTCTTTCAGGCACATAATTATGAATCGGAAAGTCGAAGGATTTCAGATTTCTAACCAAGAAATGTCGATCAGAACATCCTGAGTAATATAGGACTGCAACAAAAGCAAAGCACTTCGAAATGATATAAGATCATATAAAGCGAATATCAGCATAGGATTGTGTCGAAAGCAAGAAGACAATGGTACAAATTTTAACATTATAAGTTGAATAGCTCATAATATACGTTGGCACATGATTTTCCAACAACTAAATAGACAAATACAATACCTTCCGAATGTAATTTGGCACATGATTTTCCAAGTAAGCAGCATGACCTTGATCTTGAACATTTACCTGAGAATATATATAACCAAAGACATGAAATACCTCCAGAACTTTTGCCTGAAAAGTAAAGAAAAGAAAAATATCGTTGTAGCAGTTACCACAATAAGGATAGGCCCATATACTTCCTTTTTCAAATCACCACGATGATCCTGCAACCATTGGTAAGCTTCGAATATTTTGTCAGCACCAGAATTTTGTAATGCGAGAAGCAATTTATTATTCTTGCTTTTCATGTCCTTCAATCTGTAATAGAAACAACAGCCGGAAGTAACTTGTGCGACTGAACATCAAAGTCTCATGAAGAAATGAGTAAACTTATTGCTAAAAACACCCTTACCTCTCCTAACTCTTTCTCAAGAGTCCTTTCTCACTGAGTAAATGTGATTCGTTCTCCTTCCTTCGCATTTTCATTTGATATAATTCAAATTTTAGTTCCATAATTTGGGTACAAAGTTTCTCCTAATAACAAGAAGAATTCAACAAGTGTGATAAACACAACTAGCAGTACCACTAAATACTATATAAGATGTGAGAAAAGTCTATCTAAAATAAACACCAGAATCATCATTTAGAGAATTTAACATTCAAATGAAAAAACAAGCTAACTGGCAGAATTAAAAGTGAGGAAATGAACCATTTCAACACTGGGAGGTTCAAAAATTGAAAGCTCTGCTAGTTCCCTTTCAGCAGCAACAAGATCTTCCTTAACCTTCAAATCCTTTTCTGGTGAGATTCCTCGCCTTTTCAGGTCTTCCATTTCAGCATATTTAGCTCGTACTTGCACACCCTAGAAAATAAAAATAATTGATAGTCAAAATATACTGCATCAAAATATAAATAGAACTCTGAGCATTGATTATTTAAGTAAAAGACGAGAATACAAATTGGCACTCCTCTATAATATCTCTGTGAGAACTGGCATTTTGGTTTATCCGGTTGTTTATGCTCTCGCTGTTCTATTCATGCATTTTTTTTTCACCTTCTTCTGCTCCCTACAGAAGGAGAAAAAATCAAAAAAAGATAATGAAATTCCACACTTATTAACACTTTTCATCACTACTATCTGATAAACTCAAACATCATAAAAAAGCATTAAAAAATATTTCTCCGAAATTTTATGACGCTGAACCTGTAGCCTTTTATCTCAACCTTACTATATTTGACAGTCATGAACAACTTACTTAATAGGGCTTCTGAGATCATTCAAAATTTTAGCTGCCTCTTCCATTTTATTCTTAGCAAGAGTCTCATGTTTCCAGTTTTCTTGTATTCCACTTTCTTCATGTCATACTTAAGCCATGGTACTTTCTTCCTCATCAAATCAACCTATGGTTGGACAATAGCATCAATGCAGGATAATTGAAAGATCAACAAAGAAATATCAAGGTTAGAAAAAATACCTATGCCAAAAGTTTCTCCTTCTGACGAGCACGCTCTACATCTCTTTCTTGCTCAGTGTTAAGAGCTTTCAGCTGATTTAATGTCTCTCCATTTAGGCTGACAGTCTAAGAGGGTCCACATAGAATTGCTTATGACATATGAGAATGTGAAAGGAAATACTTTTATTGTCGCATAGTAATTGACATGAACAGTTAATGTTAGAAGGCTAAGTTTCAGGATCTTGCAAATAAGTAGAAACTAAAAACAAAAACCTCACGTGATGGAAATGAGGCAAAAAGACACAAATTTAACATCTGTCACTCGAACAAAGATTTTCTTTTCAGCTAAGAAGAATATTTCCAAAGGCACATATGTGAGTTCCATTACAACCTCATGTGATGGAAATTTCTACAAGTTGGATAAATAGCAACAGTCCAAGGCCGGTGGCTGCCTTGAAATCAATATACTGCCATCAAATACTTAGCAATTTGGTTGAAGAATAATTAGGAATTAACCTTACAAACCGAAGGAAAAAAAAAAAAAAAAAAAACAAAGCATAAAGAACTAAATAAGAATCCTTAGATCTACCAATTTCATAGCAAGTCCTGAACTCAAAAGATATTTTTCTAGAGTTAAAGAGATATTAGGTGATTCAAGGCCAAATATTGTACATTTACTACAATAGCTAGAATACCATCATGCATTGGAATCGAGTAGATTCAACGTGAAAAGTAACCCAAATTATAGTACTCATTGAAAATTTTCTTTTAATATATAAGCATAGGCATATCATAGTTTTAACTCTATGTCAGAAGATCTTGTTTTTCATCTAGAGAAGAAATTAGGTAGCATCTCTCACATTATACTAAACTATTGAAGGCAGAGCCTTCTTTGATGCTTAGATATTGAAAGCATAGCCTTGTAGAGCACAGGCAAATTAGAAAGGCACAACAAAATTATTAGGCAAGGGATCCAAGAAGTGACTTACCTGACGCCAAAAACCTTTCTCCCCATTATATCTCAAATCCATCCACACGATTGAGCTCGAATCATCATCGGCGCCGTCACACTCAGAATTGATTCATCACGGTGTGTTGCGTCTCCGATTCGACCCTTCGGTAGCAAGAATCATCATCGTCGCCATCCTGGGCTCGCGAGGGATCCTCCGAGCCGGTTGCAACTCAGACTCTAGCTTAACACGACCATTCCTATTATTCTAGTCCAACAAGCCAAACTCTAAATCAGTTATTGAGAATAGATCTGACATGGTCGCTATAACCAATACTCAATAGCAAAATCGGCGCCGTCATTATATCTCAATTCCATCCACACGATTAACTCGAATCATCATCGGCGCCGTCACACTCAGAATTGATTCATCACGGTGTGTTGCGTCTCCGATTCGACCCTTCGGTAGCAAGAATCATCATCGTCGCCATCCTGGGCTCGCGAGGGATCCTCCGAGCCGGTTGCAACTCAGACTCGAGCTTAACACGACCATTCCTATTATTCTAGTCCAACAAGCCAAACTGTAAATCAGTTATTGAGAATAGATCTGACATGGTCGCTACAACCAATACTCAATAGCAAAATCGGCGCCGTCATTATATCTCAATTCCATCCACACGATTTAACTCGAATCATCATCGGCGCCGTCACACTCAGAATTGATTCATCACGGTGTGTTGCGTCTCCGATTCGACCCTTCGGTAGCAAGAATCATCATCGTCGCCATCCTGGGCTCGCGAGGGATCCTCCGAGCCGGTTGCAACTCAGACTCGAGCTTAACACGACCATTCCTATTATTCTAGTCCAACAAGCCAAACTCTAAATCAGTTATTGAGAATAGATCTGACATGGTCGCTATAACCAATACTCAATAGCAAAATCGGCGCCGTCATTATATCTCAATTCCATCCACACGATTTAACTCGAATCATCATCGGCGCCGTCACACTCAGAATTGATTCATCACGGTGTGTTGCGTCTCCGATTCGACCCTTCGGTAGCAAGAATCATCATCGTCGCCATCCTGGGCTCGCGAGGGATCCTCCGAGCCGGTTGCAACTCAGACTCGAGCTTAACACGACCATTCCTATTATTCTAGTCCAACAAGCCAAACTCTAAATCAGTTATTGAGAATAGATCTGACATGGTCGCTATAACCAATACTCAATAGCAAAATCGGCGCCGTCATTATATCTCAATTCCATCCACACGATTTAACTCGAATCATCATCGGCGCCGTCACACTCAGAATTGATTCATCACGGTGTGTTGCGTCTCCGATTCGACCCTTCGGTAGCAAGAATCATCATCGTCGCCATCCTGGGCTCGCGAGGGATCCTCCGAGCCGGTTGCAACTCAGACTCGAGCTTAACACGACCATTCCTATTATTCTAGTCCAACAAGCCAAACTCTAAATCAGTTATTGAGAATAGATCTGACATGGTCGCTATAACCAATACTCATCAGTGAGAACTACAAAGAATACCAACTCTAGACTATGAGAAGCTACTTATCAAAGAAAAAAACAAAAAGGATACAGTGAGAAACATAAGCTAGTAAAATGTTAACTCCAACAGTTTGACATAAATTGAACATGCAGTGTGACTCAAATTTGCATCTAAGATGACAGCATATAGACAAAAAACTGTTCAGTTAAGGACTAATAAAATACTAATGCAATGCAATCCAACAATTAATGCAGAGAACCATCTTATCTCTTAACAAAACAAAGAATGAAAAAATATACTGACACAATGGAGGGATATTAAATAGACACCTCTGTATATACTATGATAAGCTACCTATCAAAGAAAAAAACAAAAAGGATACAGAGAAAAACATAAGCTAGTAAAATGTTAACTCCAACAGTTTGACTCAAATTGAACATGCAGTGCGACTCAAATTTGCATCTAAGATGACAGCATCTTAAATGATCACGAAACTGTATATATATATATATATACAGTTTTGAAGCTCTAGAAACTGTATATATATATATATATATATATATATATATATATATATATATATATATATATATATATATATATATATCAAAGCAGAAGGATTGAAAACCAAAGAAAAATCAAATAAAACCAAAGCAGAAAACCAAGAATAAATATACAGAAACAAAGGAGGGGGGGGTAAAAAAAATAGTATAAGGCTCAGATTAGTACGGAGTATATCGGCAACGCACAAATGGTTGCATACATTGTAGGCCATCCAGATAATGCACGCCCGTCGGCTACGCACAAAATGGTTGCATACATTATAGACCATCCAGATAATGCACGTGCAATATTCCAGTACAAACGATTGTCCAAATTTTCAAGGCCAATTAGTAGACCATTTCTTAGCTTTTTTTTTGCCAATGCATCATCATCGCCTTATAAAAAAAAAAAAAAGGAGAGAAGAAGAAGAGAAGCATTTATTACCGTAGTTGCATGATCAAAGAAACCATCCATGCCTAATTCAAAGAGAGTAAACTTTGTTTCCCCGTCAGACAGTATATATATACCCGGATAAAGTAAGGAAGAGAAGGGGAGAGAGAGAGAGGGAGAGAAAGTCATGGGATCGGGTATGGCGCAGGGAATTGATAGGGTATGGCAGGAGTGGGCATGCCGCGGCGGCAACTCCGCGGTCTGAGGAGTCGCCATGCCGCGGAGTGGGTGGGAGAGAGGACTGAGCAGACTTTCTTCACAAGATTGAGGAGTCGCCATGCCGGGGAGTGGGTGGGAGGCAGGTGCGAAACCCCCCTCAGAGCAGAGAGGGAGCGGGGAGAAGCGTACGGAAGCGGAGTGGTTCCGCAACAGCAACATCAGCCTCCGCGGCGACAGGAGCAGGACAGGCTCCTTGGCGGGGATCGCCTCAGAGGAGAGGGAGAGATAGAGGGAGTTGGTGAGATAGAGGGAGTTGGTGAGGTGAGATAGAGGGAGTTGGTGAGATAGAGGGAGTTGAAGAGAAGGAAGCACTCAAGCACGGCGTCAGAGCAGAGGAAGAAAAGCTGAGTTGTCTACTCAAGCATACGGAAAAGTAGGCGTGACGGAACGTCTCAGCGGCAAACGCGGGGAGGCTTCCATTCCGTTTAGGCTTCCCCCTTTAATGTATTGGTATAGATTCTAGTAAGAATGATCCTAACAATAAAGAATAGTGGAGAGAACAAAATTTGGACAAGAGCATGAAAGAAAGAACAGGAAAAAGATGAAGCCAGTTGAGTAGTGAATTCACCTAAATATCAAAAGTCAAGAAAAACAATATAACAGAAATAAAAAATGATTTTGGCAAATGAGCTGAGAAGAATGGTCAAGTATCATCACATTGATGAAGAAATTATACAAAAAAAAATCACTAAAATTCTACCTCAATTGCTGATAAACAGTTCTTGAGCCACATGTCTATCCTTTAATTAGCATTTTCAGATGATCAACATTGTTGCTGCATGATTCTCGGAATAATATAGACTTAACAAAATCTAAAGAAATGCCGAAAACAATAGTTTGACCACTCTAAGGGACCTCCAATGTCAGCTCATCACTGAATTCAGACATAGGAATTGCTATAGTACCAGCTTCCAAGATATGTACATGTAGTTTTCTAGTTATCCTTGTTCTCAATAAATTATACAGGTCCTGCATTCTAGGATAGCAAATATATGTTCTTTAAGAAGGACTATCAACTATTAAGGAACTCAAACAAAAAAAACAATCAACTGTTAACTGGCTTTACTAACTATTCCTTTTCTTTAGTAGCATTAATCCTCTAACTAAATAAACCCAAAATAATACACAATTTTTTTCTCTTCTTAATATGATGAAATAATGAAGTGTATATAGAACAACATGATCCAAAGATAACGAGAGAATATTGACTGAGACTCATGAATATAAATGGCTAATAAAGAATAAGAAAAAAGTAAAATGGAACAATCATCAAAATTCAAATATCAGATTTTTGCCTCTTACTGATCTTGAAGTCTATGCAAGCCCCAAGAAGTAGGCATGGATATAAGAGTCTTCATAGACTCCCGGCCAAAATTTTACAGCATAAGAAGGATCCACCTCATCCTTCTGCACATAAGAACAAAATTTTACAACACAGATAGATCAAGTACATCCTTCCCCACAAAAGAACATAGACTAGTAATATATATAGATGAAAGATATTAATAGATTGTTTCACCTCAAATACAAAAAAGAAATGGCGCAGTTGATCAAAAACTCTAGCTGTTGCAACTTTGCAAGAAAGATTCAGGAAGGATGTGACAGGACATTCTTCTACAGGCATGGATACGAGTGTTCTAATACCTAATCCATAATTTCATGGAAAAGATGGATCCAACACATCCTCCTGCATGAAACAACATAGATCATCAACATATATGCACATATGCAAAGGTAGAGGTTTCACCTTACGGCTACCAGCAAGAAAGAGAGGAGGAAAGTGATTTGATCAAGAATTCCAACCAATGCGAGTAAGATTCAGCAAGTGAATGTGAAAAAATCATGTAAAAATTATGCTCCAGGACATCCTGCTCAAAGAAAGAACATGATCAGAACTATACTGTGGATGAAACAGAGAAGTATCATTATACAGCTGTACTGCCTGATATGCACAACACGATAAACAATTCTTTCCACATAACCTGATCTTCAGATCAGCAAGATCATAACTATATTGAAAAGTACCACGACATGATAAACAACTAGTGAAGGCCCGCGCTGCGCCGCGGGTATAATTTCTTCAATAAATATTATTTTTTATTTTATTTTTTTCGTTAACTATTACATAACCTACAAAACAAATGTAGCTTAGAAAGAAAAGAAGAGTAAATTATAGATACATAAACAATAGAGAGAATGGACACATTTCATGAGAGGAACGCAGCTTGCAGAGAAGAGAAGAACAGGAAAAAACTTACAAATTGACAATAGAATCCATTTTGCATTTGGGGAACCACAACAACATTTACCAATGATTAGCAAAGTGTGGTAACATTCACGAACTTACAAACTTACAAAAGGAAATAAACTTACAAATTGACCTAAATGGAGGTCGGACAATATATTTTAGGATTAAACAAATTTTGTTAGAATCAAAATTAGAATCAATAGTAGACAGGAGAAGAAGCAGCATAAGCAGTTGGAAGCACCAGTAGTTGCAGCAGCTGGTTTTTGATTAATTCTTCAACTTTATCATCATCTTCTTTTTGTTCTCTTCGCCTTGTATTCTGTTACCAGCAGCATGTAGAGAAGCACCCTGCATGCTAAACGTAATTTCAGTGATTTCATGTAAAGTAATTTTGTAAATATAAAGATGATATTTCAATATATTTGGAGATAATAGTTCTTTGTTCAGGAAGTGATGCACTCAAAAGAATATGAAGTTTAGCATGTTATTAAAAATTGTTTAGTTTGTTGTTTAGTAGGTGATGCACAAAGAGGATCAGTTCTGTTTTTTGTTTCGGGGTACTTGTTGAAGTAGTCTACTTTATATGGAATAGAACATCAAGAAAGTTTTATTACCATATACTAAAGGGAACCATGAAAAAAATTTAATTGAGCAGAATAAAATTTTACCTCTAACAACTTGGCAACTATTCAATTTTTCTACATAAATTAGGATCCAAGGCTGCAATTCCGATTTCACAAATAGAAGTTGATTTCAAAGAAGTTTAAATTTTCATTCTTCTGGCAGTTTTAAATTGATTTCAGTCATTTGATCTAAAGTAATTATGCAAATATCATAAAAATGCAAATATAAGGATTAAACTTCAATATATTTGGAGATAACAGTTTCTTGTTTAGGCAATGTTGTGTAATAGTTTTGCTGGTTTTGGTAAAAACAAATTCGAAATTACTTCACTGCTGTCCCTGCACCAGGCTGCTACTGCTGCTGAAGTTCGAGCTATTGTGGCGGCTATTCCAGTAAATCCACAGAGCAACCAAGTAGAAGAAAACGTGCACAACACTCTTAAGTGTGTTCCCAAGCTCCTAATCCATCAGAAAATTTCCATAATCAGCATGAAATCACAACGAAAGGTGATTAAAAAGTTAAGAACACGAACAGCTCAAAATCCTGATTTTCGGTTGAAGAATTCAAATCAAAATTCACATAAAACTAACCTTCAAATGAGTTCAAACAAAGTTCCCACAAGTTCTAGCTGAAGTCAAGATCATCTCTAACAAATCACAAGCTCAGTTTAAAGAGAAAAATTCAAAGAAATCCTATCAAAACCTTAGCTAATCCAAAAATTAGAAATCTTTATTAAAGCTTTAATTAATCCAAAAATACCTATAAACTTGGTGAATTAGATTACTCCACAAGCTCCTAACTTCAAGATCTACCCGTGTAAGAGCTTCCCTAAAAGTCCCAAGCCTCGAAAGAACACCAAGGTCCAAGAGGAAGTTGAAACCACCAAGGGTGCTCAAGCTGCTGCTGCTGTTGGAGTGGTCTAGCAGTGGGATTGTTTCATCTAAAAGGCTAAAAACTTAACATATTATTTCTCATTTCATCTTTTCTTCTCATAGTGTACGTTCTCACAGTGTGTATGGTATATAATTAGCAAACAGCGTGTACGGTTGTGAAATTGGTCAATCGCATATGTAACATCTCTAACTTACACAGCATAAAGAAAGCATTCCTATAAACAGACTATGTATATTCCACTATTAGACATTAGTTTCTCAACAATAGATTGCTATAAATCATGCAATATAAAGAAAAAGGCAATCTGAATATTTATTTTCTTCCAGAAAAAATAATTACATATATATTCTTGAATAATCTATTCCTACTGATTATATAACCACATTCATTTGTGTTCTTATGCAAGTAGATATGCGATCAGTGATTTTATCACAAACCATTGAACTATTTAGATGGAGATTTTAAACACCTCGTAAATGCTATAACTTAAAGAACATGTAGAACTCTCTATTACTAATCATATGTTTAAAACTCTGCTGAAGTTCGAGCTATTGTGGCGGCTATTCCAGTAAATCCACAGAGCAACCAAGTAGAAGAAAATGTGCACAACACTCTTAAGTGTGTTCCCAAGCTCCTAATCCATCAGAAAATTTCCATAATCACCATGAAATCACAATGAAAGGTGATTAAAAAGTTAAGAACACGAACACCTCAAAATCCTGATTTTCAGTTGAAGAATTCAAATCAAAATTCACATAAAACTAACCTTCAAATGAGTTCAAACAAAGTTCCCAAAAGTTCTAGCTGAAGTGAAGATCATCTCTAACAAATCACAAGCTCAGTTTAAAGAGAAAAATTCAAAGAAATCCTATCAAAACCTTAGCTAATCCAAAAATTCGAAATCTTTATTAAAACTTTAATTAATCCAAAAATACCTATAAACTTGGTGAATTAGATTACTCCACAAGCTCCTAACTTCAAGATCTACCCGTGTAAGAGCTTCCCTAAAAGTTCCAAGCCTCGAAAGAACACCAAGGTCCAAGAGGAAGTTGAAACCACCAAGGGTGCTCAAGCTGCTGCTGCTGTTGGAGTGGTCTAGCAGTGGGATTTTTTCATCTAAAAGGCTAAAAACTTGATAACATATACCTTTTATTATTTCTTTAAAACTAAGCACATAACTTTCAAAATACCTTTTAAATATTAATTTTCCAAGCTTCTAATGGAAGTGGATATGATTGAGTACCATAAAAATTTTAAAAACCAAACAATAAAAAAATCCTCTAACAGATAAAGAATTATATATATATATATATATATATATATATATATACGTATATATATATATATATATATATATATATATATATATATATATATATATATATATATATATATATATATATATATACACACACAAAGGACTCTTGTATGCTTGACAGTTTATATATGTTCTAGAGTTCAATCTTTATGCGAGATGTTGGCATTGTGCCTGCATCAGAAGTTGTGTTTTAAACTTCTGTTTTAAAAGTTACCTTTAAAATTTAATTGTTGTAGTCGAATTCACCTACCATGGAAGCTCTGAGAGGAAAAAGTAGCTTCCTGAGTCTGCCCAAAGCCCATCTGAACAACACTCTGCAGGTCATCTTCCCAGAAAGTCCCAAGCTGAAGAAAAGCAGACACCTCTTTATTAGCATGCCAACCTTAGTCTTTAGACAACTTCATAAGAGCAAGAAGGCATATCCTTTTCTAGGTTATAATCGTCAAGACTATTGGGTTGTTTCCTATCAGACTGATCTTTTAAATAATACGGTGTCGAAATTTGGTCGTGAGCTCCTCACTTTTGTGAGGCTGACATTTAATGGTTAGTCCTGCGCGATAGCGGGTCATTTCTATCGGATCGATTTTTTGGATAACAATAATATCCCTCGCATTTCTCTCTTACCTGAGAGGAAGCATCTGCAAATCCGTCTAGCGGAGGAAGTGGCATGGTGAGGCTCCGGTGGAGCGACGAATTCAACGGCATCTCTATGCCATTGCTGACAACACTCTGAAGAGGGTGATGCCTCTGGGGTTGATGAGAAAAAGGAAATGCGCGGCTCAGGCCGGCCTCTAATGGATAAACCGGGAGTGGCATTGTTCCATATGCTTGATGCATCTGTAATTGCAAAGAAAACCCAGTTTATAAGCCGCATAATTCCTATTTTGAATTGTGTATCTGGGTCTATAATTAAATCAAGAACAAACTTACATCTTTAGGGGGGAGATTGTCTATGTTAAACTCGAGGCGTGGATTCATTGTTGCAAGTTTCATTGATAAGAACTGAAAACAGAAAGCTTAGATTAGTGTGAGAATTACTACTAAAAAAAATGTTGAATTTTTTCCAGCAATTTGTGTACCTCAACTTGGCGCTGCAACGACTGCACATAGTTGATAATCTCATCAAGCATAACTGCTTTTCCTGTCACCTATAAATTCTCAAATTGGGAGCCAAAAAATCATCGCAAAATTGGTAACCACAAACACTTAAAATGACAATTTTTTTTACTTCTACAATTACACAAATCTCAATACAAATCCAACGGTAAAAAATTCACAAGCATGTTTGGACTTGTGCTTTTAAAAATATATAAGCTCTACTATATATATATATATATACACACACACTTAAATTCAAATTATTACACTAAAGTATTTAGTTCTTCTATGCCGAGTAATAATTATTTTTTCATCTCATATAGGACTATTTTGAGTGTTGAGTAAACAATGTCGGCAAAATATATTTTGAATTAGACAACTTCTACATGACCTCTAAAATAGAAATGCTTATAAAATCATTTAAGGTGCACATATAATAATAATAATAATAGTAATAATAATAATAATAAGGAAACTTGAACTCAAGGAATCTTACCATTTACATCGAAGAAAATCTGTTGATTGTGTGTGTGCTGCCACCAAAGGAGCAAACCGACACCAACAATGAGCAAAGCAATACGACCGACACTTGCACTAAATGCGATAGCTATGCGGTGGTTTCTTGCCACTCCAGATTGTGGTTGAGCTGAGAAACCCAATATGCCTATTTAATTAGAACAATCATGGAGTGTAATTACCAATATGTATGCAAATAAAAGGAAGAAAAAAAAAAACTTCACGTTGATTAAATGGAAGCATCTCTTGATTGAATAATTTAACATACCCTTTAAATCATCTGGTGGATATGAAATTGGGTCTAGAGACATGGAAGAATAGTTATTTCCAGATTTTGAACCACATATCAAAGGATTTCCAATTACGCTGTAAAAACCAAAAAAAATAACAATAATATACTATATAATTTGCTAGTTTAACTATAACCAATCAGAAGCAAAGAAGTTAAATGGCAGGAAAACATGAATAACTTACTTAAAAGTCCTAGCAGTTATCTTTCGTAGGGAACCACTTCAATTGTTGTATGACAGATCGCTGCCACATATGTAAATTCCAGCACATAATAAAAAATGAATTGGGTGTTCCATTAATAGAATTGTTGATCAGAAA
Source organism: Tillandsia fasciculata (assembly GCA_029168755.2). Taxonomy (NCBI): domain Eukaryota; kingdom Viridiplantae; phylum Streptophyta; class Magnoliopsida; order Poales; family Bromeliaceae; genus Tillandsia; species Tillandsia fasciculata. Next base: position 13,421,684 of record CM054953.1, read on the forward strand.
GAGGAATATGTAAAGCAAGAACATACAGGAGAGTAAATCAGTCTAAAATTATAATTTGAGATTTTCTTTATTACATGATATCTAAAGAGTACTGTTTTTACTTACACTTATGTAATTGATTTGACTTTCATTTTCGTAAAAAAATGAAGTCAAATTTGCACTCATAGATACCTCCAAACCAATTTTCTTACTTAGTTCTTTAATCAACTTGTCCTTCTCCTAAAATTAATCAGGAAAATAGAAAAGAACTTTCAGTAGAGTATAAATAAGAATACTTGTAAACCACCTGATAATCTCATACCTCCAGTTCCACAGTCTTCATTCTGAGGACTGCTGTTGTGCATCCAAGCTCATGCTGCAATTCTTTCAGCTGTACACCCACAAATTAGCAAATTATGAGAATTCAAATTCGAGTCGACATGCGCACTTGCAAACACACACAAAAGAAAACTCTGGTACTACTAAAGCTAAGACCTGCTTTGAGAGCTCTTTCCCCACAGTTTGTGTAACAGTTTCCTAACTCAAGAAGCACAAGGTCGGCATTTTAACAAACAAAAAAAATCAGAGCTTCTAGCTAAGAAGCTTGAACTTGAAGCTTTTTCTTCTAGCTCCAATCGAAAGCTATTTGAAGAATTCTAATGCAAAATCTTTTAGGGTTTGCTAATAGTCCTATCCCTTCATAGCCAACAACTAAACCACCTGAACAGGCGAAAGTAAGCACCACCAAACAAATAGGCCAGTTAAAAAAAAGATTGGACTTACTCTATCTTTCCCGGCAAACAAAGCTAGAACAATTGTATTAGTTAGTGTATTCCTATCTTAATATAATCCAAGTACGTTGATTGTCCTCACTGTGTCTAGCAGTCCCAATTCAAAGGTCAGCTCCATAAAGGTAATACATGTGTCAAATACACGATAGGAACATTTCTTAAATTTTTAAAGGCCTATAGTCATTTAAAAATCTAACCAAGTCCAATTTGTTATTCCTTCCAAATCTATGAATTCTTTCTCACGTAGCACATCTCGTTGACCACATTAATTGCAACGAAAAAGGCAAAAGAGCATTGCAAGTGTAACCAATAAGAAAGGAACGGATTTGATCGGTACAGGCAATTAAGTAATCTGGAATAAATATGATGTATTCACACATGAAATAAAGATAAAACAAAACTAAAGAAAGGCTAACAAACAAAATTAACTTACCAAGAATAGCCATGACCGTCCTAGAGTCTGCACAAAAAAGACCAAGAAGTTAGAAGAAATTATCTAAACTCACCTGAATTGAAATTTACGATATATAGTTGTAAAAATGTGTGTCTTTAAACAAAAAGTAATTGAATATCAAGATAAAGTATGAGCAGGAACAAAAGTCAAACAATTTACTTGGTGCAATCTGTGTTCTTCCAGCATCAATTGTTATGTGAGTCGGTAACTTTAATGACTTTCCTCTCCCCTGCCGCAAAATTAGAAGCTTAATGATTTTGCAACATGAAGTCTCAAGGAATTTGTACTTCAGAACCTAACTTTTTAGATTGAAAAAATAATTAAACCAGGCATGGCAAAGAAAGAGTTTTCCACAAAAGAAAAAAAGATACATCTACATCACTTGCATCTGAAAAAGAATGATAAGTTCGTAGATCAAATCAAATTTGACATCAACCTGTCAGACAAAGAATTTCACCTGAAGTAGGAAATGATAAAGCAAAAATGATAAATGTGCACTCAAACATTAAAAGATTCCAAAATAAGGCTTGAATAGTGACAGGCTTCTGATTTTATAACTAAAATGATTCTAATATAGAGTCTTACCAACCTCTCATAGGTAGCATAAAAATTACATGCTTCTACTAATGAACTGAAAATGTTTACAACATAGTGTATTTCAATGATGACAAATATAATATCATTCTACATATTTGATTTGGTGGATCAGCAGGCAATTTCTGTATACACCAAAGCCCAACTAATATCAACTTTTTTGCAACTTCATTGGTATCCACACGCACCCCATAAGCTTCTAAATTATCATATTTAATTAGATGATCGTATATCTGGTACACGAAACAGTTTTCACTGTTGCTATCCACTTCCGTACTGATATTTATCTTTCCCTTAACCATTTGAAGTACCATCATTCCATACCTATAGACATCGGCCTTGCTAGAGATAGCTCCAAAGTTTGGGAAGCAGAATTCTGGGGCTATATATCCAGGAGTTCCTCTTGTACCTTGCACCGAAAGAGCACTCTTTTTTGTGGAACATATTTTAGCCAATCCAAAATCAGAGATTTTGGGACGAAATTCTCAATCTAGTAAGATGTTATGAGGTTTTATATCAAAGTGCACTATGCGAGTATTACATCCATGATGCAGATACTCTAGCCTTCGACCTATACCAACTGCTATGTCATGTAATTTTTCCCAACGAACTGAAGCTTCCATATTAGATTTGTCTTTGTAGATAAAATCAGCTAAGGTACCATTTGGTATGAATTCATAGATAAGAGCTCTATTGGACCCCTCGAAACAGAAGCCGAGCAACATAACAACATTAACATGGGAAGTACTGCTAATGCTGAGAATTTCAGTGACAAAGTCTTCACCTTCTCCTTTAGATTCATATAACACCTTCACAGCTACTTCTTGGCCGTCAGATAGCTTTCCCTTGAAGACGGCACCGAATCCGCCTTTTCCAACAGTACTTTCGAAGTTTTTTGTTATTTTCTTTACCTCCAAATAGTTGTACCTTTTTGGGGCCCTATGCTCATAATTTTGTAAAATGGCCTCCACTGTTTCTTCATTTTCTGATCTCTTCTTTGAAAAGTGCAGCAGGTCATTGCGCCTTTTGCATAAAAGGAACATGAAGAAGATTAGGGCTAATAATAAAAAGCTTCTAAGGCCAACAATGACACCTGCAAAGGGGCGAAAACAAAAAGACAGTAATAGTAGATTAAGTAAAATATTGGAAGTGCTCACTACAATAAATTCAATACTCTTATAAGTAGAGAAAATTCCAAGTGCAATTTTGAGGATAAAACCTATTTGGATTCAATAAGCACACGATACCTGGATAAAACTTGTTATGAGAAGAACAATAAGACCGGCAAATAAAGCAGAGATCCAAGGTAGCTAAAATCTTTGAGGCCCAAAAGGCATATACAGTAAAGGGTGAGAGTCGTGAGACAATAGCAGAAGTTAAAATCAAAGCCTCAAGTACAATCTTGCCTGCAAAATGTCAAAGATAAAAGAAAAGATTAGAATGCACATAATGAAAAGTTTACATGAATTTGATGATGCTGTGTCAATTCTAGAGTGGATGTGAATTGATTTTCTTTTTCTTTTTTTTTGTTCTCTTTTGGAAAGAACAGCATTTGATTGTGACAATATATAAGAAAATGACACTGAAAATTGAATCTAATAATGGATGTAGGTCCTGCTTGGCTCTGCTACTATTCAATGAAGTGTAATCCAAGTAACGGTTTTCAGGAGAACCGACGTATGTATTGAAACTTACCCGTGAACTTCTCTTAACTGTAGACATAAACATCAAATTAGATTTATTTTTTTTTAGAACTTAATATTTTTATATTAGCTTTTCATTACAGCAAAAAATTCGAACCTTTCTATTGGCAAAAAATTCTACTTAAAATATAATACAACTTAAAGGAGAAGCAAAAGCACAAATAAATAGTAACACATATAGCAGCAACATGAATAGTTCTAAAGAGCCTATGATGTAAGATTTACATCTATGATATAGTTGTATAAATAAATATGTTAACTATTTGATTTGAGCCGCCACTGAGGTGCACATTTGATCTCACTACATATATATCTGTACATTTGATCTCACTACATATATATCTGAACATGATTGGTATATAGTTTTAAATGACAATAATAGTGGAAGCTTGAAATCAGAAATTTCAAATTTGAGGCTTTGAAATGGGAATCTTATAATGGTTTCTTACTGCAACAAAAACTCCAATCCTTGTTGTTTGCCAAATGGCTGTGGTAAAAAATATAACCAATTGCAGAAATTAAACCCCACAGCAGAGGAGTTAATTTTGACAAACCAGCAAGCAACACAAAATTAGGGCATCACTACAAACTTTTTTGTGGGGCAAGCAAATATGACTTTTACTCAAATCCAAAATAACAATGTCAGACAGCCCTAAGGAGGAGGAAGTTTACATTGTAGCAGCTACACGGCATCATCAATGTCCACCGAATCTTTTTTTTTTTTTTTTGAGGAAAAAAATAGTCGGACCTATTACTTTCTAGGCCAACTTCTTTAACTTTTTTTTCGTTTTCTTTTTTTTTTTTTTGTGTTTTAATGCAATTGGATTTGATTTATATCAAATTTGTATCAAATTAGTGTTTACGTCTAAATTTAGACCATCGGTTTTTATCTGCTTGGAAGTAGACAGAGAGTCAATATTCTAACAAAAACTCAAATAAAAACACTTTTTTCTGAGAGAGAGATTAAATCCCTACCGGCAACAATTTCAGTGAGAATTGAAATCTTGAAAAGTCTTTTCTTTAGATTTAAGGGAATCTAGCTGCAGGAAAACATCAGCCAGTGAGAGAACTTTCAAGCATCAATATCAACTATTCTTTGTAGTAAATATTCACGAAAGAACTAAATGCATGTTAAGTCATTGATATACATGAATATGAATGGCTAGAAGTTGAGCCACACAAGCAAAAGGAGGTACAAAAGTCAGTTGCATAAGGAACTTCACACGCAAATCAAAATGGACCATATAATGACATGCAAATCAAATCGAAATTATAGTTAGTTGTAGAGGTACCTCGACATGACAACATTGAAATCGACTGAGAATGACCCTATAGATTATAAGGAGTTTGCTAATAGATTGTCGCCTAGCGATGCAATAATTAAGCAGTGAATTTGTACTTAAGAGAACTTTCATGCATAGTTCTATTTTTTTTTTAGCAATGTTAGCTTGATAAATACATCATTGTGTCTTAAGTTGGAAATATCAGGAAAAAGAGACCACATCCCAACCTTTAACAACCATGGCGCTAACAATCAAGTAGCAAAAATTGCAAGCAATTAATCAAATTTAAGACGATCCACAGGATAGTTGGTACCTGAATTTTGATAAACTTCAGCTGAATTTAAGATTTATTTGTGAGGAATGACACCTCCACAAACCAATCCTAGGAAGGAGTGCAAAGGGTGGAATTATAATGTAACTTGGAAAAACCCAAAATCACAACCAAAATCAAACACCAGACCTATAAGACAAAACAATAGGTAGTTTTAATGATTACATGTCTGCAAGGGTGAATGCCATATACCAAAAAAATCAGATAAATGGAATTGAAACAATCCATAGTAGAGTAATATAGGCAACAGGGAAAAAGAGGGAACCAAATAAAATATTGGTAGCCTCGGCAAAGGGAGTTCCGTTCTTCCAATGGAAGAAGTGATACGTGACCTGAATCATAACGAAATAACAATGAGTCATTGGAATAAGCAGAAAGAAAAGAGATCAATAAAAGAGAATTCGACAAAAATTTCAACCCCTTTTTTTTTTTTCCTACTAATTAGAGATCATATACTGCCTTTTGTTTACGAATAGGGAAATAAAGAGAAACCGATTAAGCATCAAAATTAAATAGCCATGCCTAGAAACATATTTTGAAATAGTTGGTTGGCATTTATGATTCATGGTAACCAAAGACAACATTCTTAATGATCAACCAAAGTATATATCGGTTTTTTTGACGATCCACCAAAATATCTTTACAATAGAAACAAACTCCTTTTTCGATTCCAAAAAAGAAGTGTAAAAACACAGAAGAAAAGTTCATCGGTGGTTCATCAAAAGTGTCTAATAAGTCTTGTTCCCGAAATTTGTTTGATTCGATTTATATATATATATATATATATATATATATATATATATATATATATATATATACGAAATCTGAACAGCGAAGAATAAATAGCAGATATGAGGACGCAAAAAACAAAAACCCCGAAAGAATATTCAATTTGGAAAACAACAAAAGACTAAAAAAAATAGGGGCTCAGATATAGAGCATTCATCAAGTGTAGTGACAGATAATCAACTTATAGTAAAAAATATAAATATAATTGCAAGAAATCTCAGTGAGTTGATTGGTTAAGAATAAAAAATTTATTAAGACGGAACCACAACAGAAGGACGGAAAAAAGGAGGGTCAGATATAGCAATTCCATCAAGTGCAGCAGCAAACATTGAACTCATAGTAAGCATAGGATCAAAATTTGGTTCTTTTAGTTAAAGATAACATACCTAAACAGCAAGAACAAATTAGCAAGCAAACTTCATTAAGAGAACAAATTTAAACAGTGTGAAACGAATATAAAACCTGGGTAGTAAGAAAAAGGAAAACCGGGAACACGGAATTAAAATTTGGCTAATTATTATCAAAGATCCAAAGAAGTATGAAACTATTAATAAGTTGGTTGTCTAAGTATTAGACCATCCAGATCTTTTTTTTTTCTTCGACCTACAACATCATTGCCCCCCACAAAAGAACAAAACAAATAGTAGTAAAATAAGATAGGAGAAACATAGAGTACAAAAGAATCTTTTTACTTGTTCAAAAACAATAAATTCTTTACATGTTGATCAGAATTTCTGAGATTAACTACACTTAATACCAGAATTTCTTTACATATAGACAATAAATTGTCTACATGTTGATCAGAATTTCTGAGATTAACTACACTTAATACCAGTTTCCAATTTTAAAGCATTTGAGCATCCATGTGAGACAAAACGGAGGCAAGAATACTACCTTGGTAGGTAAAAATGCAGCACAATCTGAAGGAATTAATATCAATATGTGACACTCATAGGTATACTATAGTCAATAAGCTTCTCATGGTATGCAAGGAATGTCAACACATTCCAGTTAAGTAATTAATCCATTCATCCTATTGCAAGTAGGTTAATTATACATGCCATATCTTCGCCTAATAACCAAACTTTCTTTAGGTTTAAGGGAATCTAGCTGCAGGAAAACATTAGTCAGTGAGAGAACTTTCAAGCATGCGTCGCCATTAGGTATGTTATCTTTATAGTAATCTAAATACACACCTTAAAGAAAACTTACCCAAATATCTAATAAAGCTCCCAATCCAAGGCCTCCAAAGAGCAACAACCAAATCTGGGTTACAACCTGCTAGAACAGCTTTATTAAAAAAAAAAAATAGAACTTGGTTTGCATTAGGTCAGAGAGAGATAAGAGAGTAGAGAAAGAAATGGGAAATGCCGCAGGAAATCGCCATGCGTCGCCATTAGGTCAGAGAGAGATGAGAGAGTAGAGAAAGAAATGGGAAATGCCGCAGGAAATCGCCATGAGGTCAGAGAGAGAGATGAGAGAGTAGAGAAAGAAATGGGGAATGCCGCGGCGGCAATAAATGCGCCGATGAGGAGCATACGCAGGAAATCGCCATGCCGCGGCGGCAATAAATGTGCCGATGAGGAGCATACGCAGGAAATCGCCATGCCGCGGCGGCAATAAATGTGCCGATGAGGAGCATCCGCAGGAAATCGCCATGCCGCGGCGGCAATAAATGCTAGGTCAGAGAGATGGGAGTCTGAGAGAGGGACCCACGTAGCCGAAAATGTGGAGGAGTCTGAGATCTGAGAGAGGGACCCGCGTAGCCGAAAACGCGGAGAATGCGAGAATCCATTGAAGGTTCGCCCTTTAATGTAATAATATTGATATGCGGTGAACCGTTCACCGCTTTTAAAAGCGGTGAATGGTTTACCGCATTCTAAAAGCGGTGAATGGTTTACCGCATATAAAATGCGGTGAACCATTCACCGCTATGAAATTAATTTTTTTAAGTAATTTATTTTTTAAATTTAATTTATTTTTAATTCAAGTTTATTTTTTAATTAATTTTATTTTATAATTTGATTTATTTTAATTTTTTTTAATTTGAGATAATTTGAAAATATAAAAAAAAATATGGAATTATATATTAATATTTAATAAATAAAAGATTAGATTATTCGTTAGAATTCAGTTTCGCTACGTAATTATTAGTGGTATATTTTTTATTCATTTTAGGATTTCATGTGTAAATTTATATCCGATTTTATATAAAATATCTTTTATATAAAATATAGATATTATATTAAATTTAAAATTTTAAAATATAAATTTAAATATAGCATCAAATATTTATAATTTATTATATAATGTAAATTCATACCTGAATTTAAATCCGTCGGTTTTTATTTTTTATATCCGTATTCAAAATTTTATTAGCGTAATGGACTAAGAAAGCGGTGAATTTACTAAAAGCGGTGAATGATTCATCGTTTTTAAGAATAAAATTCTATAAATGCGGTGAACCATTCACCGCTTTTTAAGAAAGCGGTGAATGATTCACCGCATTTAGAATACCTTATTTTTTGCGTGCCGCTTTTGCCTCCCCATCCGCCTCCTACGCGCCGTTTTGCCTCCCCATCAGCCTCCTACGCGCCACTTTTGCTGCACTCCTCCGACTCCTACGCGTCGTTAAGGCGAACTCTCTCTCGATTAAGAAGTCAAGCTAAAGTTACCATTCCTATTATTCTAGTCCAACAATCCAAACTCTAAATCAGTTATTGAGAATAGATCTGACATGGTCGCTATAACCAATGCTCAATAGCAAAATCTTATGAACATATACCTTCATGTCAAGCACAATTGCCATCATGGTCTTTTCGGTGTATTTCCACTTGAGATCTATAGTTTCAAAGAGCAAATTCTGGGAACAAAAAAGACCCTATGAATACTTGGCACACAACCAATATAAAATCTGCTGACTCCAATTAAATAGATAATCATCTAATGGCATTACGAGATGCTAATGTGCTTCCCTTGATGCATTCTGACCGAAATTTTTTTTGCCATTTGAAAGCGCTGCTCATTCAACTGGGTAGCTTGGTCAATAAGCCTTTTTGTGCTTAACTCAAGGTCTTCCTCTTTATTTATGTCTTCCAGCATCTTCTACTCAAATCTAGAGAAAAGAACAGAGCAGATAAGCCCTACCATACAGCTCAACATAGAACACAAAGATGTGTAGGAAATAGGTTTGGCACGTACCGACACGCCTTTGTATTTCTTGGCACTTCTTTTTCTCAAACTTAACATTTTCAGTAATTTCATCCTAAAAGCAGAGAGAAAAATAAATAATAAAATCCTAAAAAATGAAGAGAATCCCCTCCTTAATGAACAATAAAACGAATCCGTCTCTTATGTATCTTCGCTATTTCATCTTCCAACAACCTTTGCTCTTTCTGGAGCGATTTTAGGCTATTCTCCGTGTATCTATAATATTATTTTCTAGTACAACCACCCTAAACTTGAGATTTTCTATGTCACCAACATCCAAATCTGCAACCATGGAGATTTCTCAATTAAGTCATCAATTAGAATACATGAACTACGCATGAAAGTAGATATCAAGGACAAGGTTCTAAAACCCACTACACATAAAAAGATGAGAAAGGTTCACTCGTTCCGCACTTACTGTCATATGATCCCCATATCTTGATTTGGTCCACCGATAATGATTATCCGAAGTTCAAAAATCTAAAATATTTAATCATGATACTTCATACGCTCTCCGATGAGTCTTGCCCATACCTATGTACTAAATCAATAGAAAAAGTTGTTGAGTTGAATAATTTCATAAAATAACATCATAATCGCTCAGATGTTATGGATTCATCATTCCATGAATACAAATACATTAAAGGGTGACCTCAACCTTCTCTCCGTGATTTCTGACCCGTGGGAAACCCAAAGCAGTATTTTTCTATTCTTTTGTGTGGGCCCTATGTCCCCTCCTCTCTTCTCCCCCCCTCTCTCTCTGTCCTGCGCGCTGCTTTTGCAGTACGCCTCCGACTCCTACGCACCGCTGCCACGTCCCCTCCACTTCCCTCTCTCTCTCTCTCTCTCTCTCTCTCTCTTCTACGCGCCGCTTTTGCCTCCCCCTCTGCCTCATACAAGCCACTTTTGCTGCACTCCTCCGACTCCTATGCGCCGTTGAGGCGTAATCTCTATCAATTAAGATGTCAAGCTAAAGTTACAATTTTTCTGGTAGATGTCAAAAGTAGCTTCTAATCTGAGATGAATTTCTTAAAACAGAGGCTCACTAGATACAACTTCATCTTTCCATCCACATCTCTCTCTCTCTCTCTCTCTCTCTCTCTCTCTCTCAATCTCCCTCTATCTCTCTCGTTCCACTTTTTCTCTCGTGCCATCACCTTCTTTCTCCCAAACCCTTTCTCCCTATTATATCTCAATTCCATCCCCACGATTGAGCTCGAATCATCGTCGGCGCCGTCACACTCAGAATTGATTCATCACGGTATGTTGCGTCTCCGATTCGACCCTTCGGTAGCAAGAATCATCATCGTCGCCATCCTGGGCTCGCGAGGGATCCTCCAAGCCGGTTGCAACTCGGACTCGAGCTTAACACGACCATTCCTATTATTCTAGTCCAACAAGCCAAACTCTAAATTAGTTATTTAGAATAGATCTGACATGGTCGCTATAACCAATGCTTAATAGCAAAATCTGTTGAACATATACCTTCATGTCAAGCACAATTGCCATCATGGTCTTTTCGGTGTAATTCCACTTGAGATCTACAGTTTCAAAGAACAAATTCTGGGAACAAAATAGACCCTATGAATACTTGGCACACAACCAATATAAAATCTGCTGACTCCAATTAAATAGATAATCATCTAATGGCATTACGAGATGCTAATGCGCTTCTCTTCATTCATCATGACCTTAATTTTAATTGCCATTTGAAAGCGCTGCTCATTCAACTAGGCGGCTTGGCCAATAAGCCTTTTTGTGCTTAACTCGAGGTCTTCCTCTTTATTTATGTCTTCCAGCATCTTCTCCTCATATCTGGAGAAAAGAACAGAGCAGATAAGCCCTACCATACAACTCAACATAGAACACAAAGATGTGTAGGAAATAGGTTTGGCATGCACCGACACGCCTTTGTATTTCCTGGCACCTCTTTTTCTCAAACTTAACATTTTCAGTAATTTCCTCCCAAAAGCAGAGGGAGAAAAATAAATGGTAAAATCGTAAAAAATAAAGAAAATCCCCTCCTTATTGAACAATAAAACGAACCCGTCTATTATGTATCTTCGCTATTTCATCTTCCAACTGCCTTTGCTCTTTCTGGAGCGATTTTAGGCTATCCTCCGTGTATCTATAATATTGCTTTCTACTTCAGCCACCCTAGACCTGAGATTTTCTATGTCACGAACATCCAAATCTGCAACCATGGAGATTTCACAACTAAGTCATCAACTAGAATACATGAACTATTCATGGAAGTAGATATCAAGGATAAGGTTCTAGAACCCACTACACATAAAAAGACGAGAAAGGTTCACTCATTCAGCACTAGCTGTCATACGATCTCCATATCTTGATTTGGTCCACCGATAATGATTATCTGAAGTTAAAAAATCTAAAATGTTTAATCAAGATACTTCATACGCTCTCCGATGAGTCTCACCCGTACCTATGTACAAAATCAATAGAAAAAGTTGTTGAGCTGAATAATTTCATACAATAACATCATAATCGCTCAGATGTTATGGATTCGTCATTCCATGAATACAAATACATTAAAGGATGGCATCAACATTCTCTCTGTGATTTCAGACCCGTGGGACCCTCAAAGCAGTATTTTTCTCTTCTTTTGTGTGGGCCCCATGTCCCCTCCTCTCTTCTCCCCCCTCTCTTTTTCTCTCCAGCGCGCTGCTTTTGCAGCACGCCTCCGCCTCCTACGAACCGCTGCCATGTCCCCTCCACTTCCCTCTCTCTCTCTCTCTCTCTCTCTCTTCTACGTGCCGCTTTTGCCTCCCCCTCTGCCTCCTACGCGTCTCTTTTGCAGCAATCGTCCGACTCCTATGCGCCGTTGAGGCGTATTCTCTCTCGATTAAGATGTCAAGCTAAAGTTACAATTTTTCTGGTAGATGTCAAAAGTTGCTTCTGATCTGAGATGGATTTCCTAAAACAGAGGCTCACTAGATACAACTTCATCTTTCCATCCACATCTCTCTCTCTCTCTCTCTCTCTCTCGTTCCACTTTTTCTCTCGTTCCATCACCTTCCTTCTCTCAAAACCTTTCTCCCCATTATATCTCAATTCCATCCACACGATTGAGCTCGAATCATCATCGGCGCCGTCACACTCAGAATTGATTCATCACGGTGTGTTGCGTCTACGATTCGACCCTTCGGTAGCAAGAATCATCATCGTCGCCATCCTGGGCTCGCGAGGGATCCTCCGAGCCGGTTGCAACTCAGACTCGAGCTTAACACAACCATTCCTATTATTCTAGTCCAACAAGCCAAACTCTAAATCAGTTATTGAGAATAGATCTGACATGGTCGCTATAACAAATACTCAATAGCAAAATCGGCGCCGTCATTATATCTCAATTCCATCCACACGATTTAACTCGAATCATCATCGACGCCGTCACACTCAGAATTGATTCATCACGGTGTGTTGCGTCTCCGATTCGACCCTTCGGTAGCAAGAATCAACATCGTCGCCATCCTGGGCTCGCGAGGGATCCTCCGAACCGGTTGCAACTCAGACTCGAGCTTAACACGACCATTCCTATTATTCTAGTCCAACAAGCCAAACTCTAAATCAGTTATTGAGAATAGATCTGACATGGTCGCTATAACCAATACTCAATAGCAAAATCGGCGCCGTCATTATTTCTCAATTCCATCCACACGATTTAACTCGAATCATCATCGGCGCCGTCACACTCAGAATTGATTCATCACGGTGTGTTGCGTCTCCGATTCGACCCTTCGGTAGCAAGAATCATCATCGTCGCCATCCTGGGCTCGCGAGGGATCCTCCGAGCCGGTTGCAACTCAGACTCGAGCTTAACACGACCATTCCTATTATTGTAGTCCAACAAGCCAAACTCTAAATCAGTTATTGAGAATAGATCTGACATGGTCGCTATAACGAATACTCAATAGCAAAATCAGCGCCGTCATTATATCTCAATTCTATCCACACGATTGAGCTCGAATCATCATCGGCGCCGTCACACTCAGAATTGATTCATCACGGTGTGTTGCGTCTCCGATTCGACCCTTCGGTAGCAAGAATCATCATCGTCACGATCCTGGGCTCGCGAGGGATCCTCCGAGCCGGTTGCAACTCAGACTCGAGCTTAACACGACCATTCCTATTATTCTAGTCCAACAAGCCAAACTCTAAATCAGTTATTGAGAATAGATCTGACATGGTCGCTATAACCAATATTCAATAGCAAAATCTGATGAACATATACCTTCATGTCAAGCACAATTGCCATCATGATCTTTTCGGTGTAATTCCACTTGAGATCTACAGTTTCAAAAAGCAAATTCTGGGAACAAAATAGACCCTATGAATACTTGGCACACAACCAATATAAAATCTGCTGACTTCAATTAAATAGATAATCATCTAATGGCATCACGAGATGCTAATGTGCTTCACTTGATGCATCCTGACCTTAATTTTAATTGCCATTTGAAAGCGCTGCTCATTCAACTAGGCGGCTTGGCCAATAAGCCTTTTTGTGCTTAACTCGAGGTCTTCCTCTTTATTTATGTCTTCCAGCATCTTCTCCTCATATCTGGAGAAAAGAACAGAGCAGATAAGCCCTACCATACAACTCAACATAGAACACAAAGATGTGTAGGAAATAGGTTTGGCATGCACCGACACGCCTTTGTATTTCCTGGCACCTCTTTTTCTCAAACTTAACATTTTCAGTAATTTCCTCCCAAAAGCAGAGGGAGAAAAATAAATGGTAAAATCGTAAAAAATAAAGAAAATCCCCTCCTTATTGAACAATAAAACGAACCCGTCTATTATGTATCTTCGCTATTTCATCTTCCAACTGCCTTTGCTCTTTCTGGAGCGATTTTAGGCTATCCTCCGTGTATCTATAATATTGCTTTCTAGTTCAGCCACCCTAGACCTGAGATTTTCTATGTCACCAACATCCAAATCTGCAACCATGGAGATTTCATAACTTAAGTCATCAATTATAATACATGAACTATGCATGGAAGTAGATATCAAGGACATGGTTCTAGAACCCACTACACATAAAAAGACGAGAAAGGTTCACTCATTCCGCACTAGCTGTCATATGATCTCCGTATCTTGATTTGGTCCACCGATAATGATTATCCGAAGTTCAAAAATCTAAAATATTTAATCCTGATACCTCATACGCTCTCCGATAAGTCTCGCCCGTACCTATTGGATTTGATTATCTCTATTGGGTTGTGCTCAAAATTTGATATTTTTTTATCTGTTGCTGAGTTTGGATGTGACATATTAATGAAATAATATGTTTCTATTGATACTGAAATTTGAATTGTTGTTGTGCAATTTGAGTTATTTATTCTAGAAATACATCTTTTACTGAGAAAGAAATAATAGTAACCCATTTTACCCTATTAATGAATAACTTAAATTTGACATTTTAATTGTTTATTAGTTTCTGTTTGTGACCAAACCATGTCTTAGTTTGAATTAACAAATCATAATTAGTAAATAAATTATTTTTCCTTATTTTACGTGATACTATCCCTCAGATTCATTTTGCTTCTAGAATAATGATTACTATTATTATTAATGCATCTATCTGTCTGTTTATTTTTTTACCAATTCCGATTGTCACTAATCTATGCTCACGTTAATTGCACGATATTTTTGTCAAACTTTCTTTCTTCTTACCTAAATGCAATTAACATTTTAATCTCGCGATATTTTTTTTTTAAATGTACATAAGGCTACTCTATATATTTTTCCTTTTTTTTACTATAATTTTTTTGGCCTTAAAATTTTAATAATTATATATCCTAATTAACTGAAATATTATCTACTCGCTGCGAAGCGCGGGCCCAACACTAGTTACTCAAAATAGGCAAACTAAATTACAAGAAATTATAAAGCAAGCATACCGAATTATCCAAAGCAGCTGGGCTGATCAAAATATCTTTTACAGCACTAGGAGCATCAAATACTTGATCAAGCCGGGAGTATATTCCAAGTTCTCGCATCTATCAAACAAATTCAAAATTACATGTAAAATTTGCGCAATACATATAGAGTGTCACAGATTTTAAACACAAGTCGCAGTTAGTGATGATTACCTCAGGTTTGATATTAAATGGCGCTCTTCTAGAGTCCTCTTTCAAGCACATAATTAAGGATCGGAATGTCATAGGATTTCAGATTTCTAACCAAGAAATCTCGATCAAGAACCATCTTGCGTAATAAAGGAATGCAACAAAAGCTAAGCACCTAGAATGATACAGATCATATAAAGTAAATATCAACATAGGATTGTGCCGAAAGCTACAAGACAATGGTTCAAATTTTAACATTATAAGTTGAATAACTACTAATATACGTTTTCTTTGATACCAATTTAGAAGTAATACAATATGCAACAACTAAACTGGCAAATACTATACCTTCCGAATGTAATTTGGCACACGATTTTCCAAGCAGTATGACCCTGATCTTGAACCTTTACCTGAGAATATATATAGCCAAAGACATGAAATACCTCCAGAAGTTTTGCCTGAAAAGTAATGAAAAGAAAAATATCACTGTAGCAGTTTTTCTATTCTCTTTAATACAATTTTTTCGGCCTTAAAATTTTAATAGTTATATAACTTAATTAACTGAAATACCATCTACCCGCTACGAAGCGCGAGCCCGAAACTAGTTGCTCAAAATAGGTAAACTAAATTATAAGATATTATAAATCAAGCATACCGAATTATCCAAAGCAGCTTGGCTGATCAAAACATCTTTTACAGCAATAGGTGCATCAAATACTTGATCAAGCCGGAAGTATATTCCAAGTTCTCGCATCTATCAAACAAATTCAATATTACGTGCAAAATTTGTGCAATACATATTGACCATCACAGATTTTAAACACAGATCGGCAGTTAGTGATGACTACCTCATGTGCGATATTGAATAGTGCTCTTCTGGAGTCCTCTTTCAGGCACATAATTATGAATCGAAAAGTCGAAGGATTTTAGATTTCTAACCAAGAAATGCCGATCAGAACATCCTGAGTAATATAGGACTGCAACAAAAGCAAAGCACTTCGAAATGATATAAGATCGTATAAAGAGAATATCAGCATAGGATTGTGCCGAAAGCAAGAAGACAATGGTTCAAATTTTAACATTATAAGTTGAATAGCTCATAATATACATTGGCACATGATTTTTCAACAACTAAACAGACAAATACAATACCTTCCAAATGTAATTTGGCACATGATTTTTCAAGCAGCATGACCCTAATCTTGAACATTTATCTGAGAATATATATAACCAAAGACATGAAATACCTCCAGAACTTTTGCCTGAAAAGTAAAGAAAAGAAAAATATCGTTGTAGCAGTTACCACAATAAGGACAGGCCCATACTCTTCCTTTTTTCAAATCACCACGATAATCCTGCAACCATTGGTAAGCTTCGAATATTTTGTCAGCACCAGAATTTTGTAATGCGAGAACCAATTTATTATTCTTGCTTTTCATGTCCTTCAATCTGTAATAGAAACAACAGCCGGAAGTAACTTGTGCGACTGAACATCAAAGTCTCATGAAGAAATGAGTAAACTTATTGCTAAAAACACTCTTACCTCTCCGAACTTTCTCAAGAGTCCTTTCTCACTGAGTAAATGTGATTCCTTCTCCTTCCTTCGCATTTTCATTTGATATAATTCAAAATTTAGTTCCATAATTTGGGTACCAAGTTTCTCCTAATAACAAGAAGAATTCAACGTGTGATAAACACAACTAGCATTACCACTAAATACTATATAAGATGTGAGAAAAGTATATCTAAAATAAACACCAGAATCATCATATAGAGAATTTAACATTCAAATGAAAAAACAAGCTAACTGACAGAATTAAAAGTGAGGAAATGAACCATTTCAACACTAGGAGGTTCAAAAATTGAAAGCTCTGCTAGTTCCCTTTCAGCAGCAACAAGATCTTCCTTAATCCATCATCAAGCTCCCAGCTACTGTCCAAATCCATCATCATATATTAAATGGTCACTAAGCTTAATTTCCAGTAGTCCTCTCATAATCCTCGTGAATCATCTTCTTCACAAGCAGCGCCAACGTACCTCATGGAAAAAATACTTAGCCTGAAAGATCCTTTACCCATTATATCTCACAACTGCAACCTTAGTTTTCTCAATTCAACCGGTGGCATCCTGTAAGGTGCTTTGGAATTGGTGTAGTTCCAAGAACCAAGCTTTATCTCTCTATCTAGCGGTATCAAAGTCAACTCTGATGGAAACATCCATAAATCCAGGAACATAGAAACTACAGGTATGTAATCATGTCCTGGTACCGCCGTAGGCACCACCACTCCAATCGTCAGGAACCCACGATCCTTCAATGATGCTCCCCAAAGTCCAATCTTAGGAGATGATGAAAAAGCTCCCTAAAGTCCTTCAATGATGCTCAAGAGGGTGAGGAAGGTGGAGAGGTGCTCTACTGAAGCTCCCAAAAATCATAGTTCCAAAAACTATAAAATGAAAGAGAGTATCCCTTTTCATAGTCAAAGAAAATTCCAATTTTCGAATTCTGGGTACACTTTCGGACGCCCAAAACTCCCCACGGTCAACGTCCCAAGAACGCCCGAATCAACCTGTACCGTTAGATGCTGCCACGTGTCGCCCGATCCGCGCCGCACCCTCGGTCAACCGGCCAACCAATCACGTCGCGCCACGAGTCCCACTCCAGCCAACCAGCGCCCGACCGCGCAATCCGCTCTGGCCAACCAGAGGCCACCACGTGTCCAACCCTATCCAATGGGAGACTGACGGCGCAATCGGCTTCGTTCAATCAGGGGCTGACACGTGGCACTTCTTATCCAATCCGCGACCGCGCCGCTCCACCAATCCACCAATCAGGGGCTGCCACCCTAAACCCTAAACCCAAAACCCTAAACCCTAAACCCTAAAACCATAAACCCTAAACCCTAAACCCAAACCCAAACCCAAAAACCCTAAAACCCTAAACCCAAAACCCTAAAACCCAAAACCCTAAAACCCTAAAACCCCAAAACCCAAAACCCTAAAACCCAAAACCCTAAACCCTAAAACCCTAAAACCCTAAATCCCTAAAACCCTAAACCCTAAAACCCTAAACCTTAAAACCCTAAACCGTAAACCCTAACACCTAAACCCCAAACCCCTAAACCCTAAACCCAAAACCCTAAACCCTAACCCCAAAACCCTAACCCCTAAACCCTAACCCCTAAAACCCTAAACCCTAACCCCTAACCCCTAAACCCTTAAACCCTTAAACCCTAAACCCTAAAACCCAAACCCCAAGCCCTAAACCCTAAACACAAACCCTAAACCCTACAACCCTAAACCCTATAACCCTAAAACCCTAACCCTAAACCCTAAACCCTAAACCCTAAACCCAAAACCCTAAACCCTAACCCCAAAACCCTAAACCCTAACCCCTAACCCCTAAACACTAACCCCTAAAACCCTAAAACCCAAAACCCTAAACCCTAAAACCCTAAAACCCTAAACCCTAAACCCCTAAACCCTAAACCCAAAACCCAAAACCCAAAACCCTAAACCCTAAACCCTAAACCCAAAACAACAAAACCCTAAAACCATAAACCCTAAACCCTAAACCCAAAACCCAAAAACCCTAAAACCCTAAACCCTAAACCCTAAACCCTAAAACCCTAAACCCTAAACCCTAACACCTAAACCCCAAAACCCCTAAACCCTAACCCCAAAACCCTAAACCCTAACCCCAAAACCCTAACCCCTAACCCCTAAACCCTAACCCCTAAAACCCTAAACCCTAAACTACAAACAGGATTAAGTAAGACTACAAAGAGTGCTCTAAGAACATCCAATTTGGATTACAGTG
The DNA here is from genome assembly GCA_029168755.2 of Tillandsia fasciculata. Classification (NCBI taxonomy): domain Eukaryota; kingdom Viridiplantae; phylum Streptophyta; class Magnoliopsida; order Poales; family Bromeliaceae; genus Tillandsia; species Tillandsia fasciculata. The sequence goes on from CM054953.1 coordinate 13,440,727, forward strand.
CTTTATTAGTAGTACCCTGATTAATATTCTGAAAAAGATACAATTTGAATTGTGAATCGAATTGAATAGAAAGGGTCTGTTTCCATATGTATACGTTCAAGTTAATCCGATACTGATTACATACTAACATAATTATCTTCATAATGTAGTAACATTATTAATGAGAATTATATGTGCGCCTTTTAAGACGTACTAGGTGCATAAAATACTTGACCAAGCTGGAAGTATATTCCAAGTTCTTGCATCTATCAAACAAATTCAATATTACGTGCAAAATTTGTGTAATACATATTGAGCGTCACGGATTTTAAACACAGATCGGCAGTTAGTGATGATTACCTCATGTGTGATATTGAATGGTGCTCTTCTGGAGTCCTCTTTCAGGCACATAACGACAATGGTTCAAATTTTAACAATATAAATTGAATAGCTCATAATATACATTGGCACATAATTTTCCAACAACTAAACAGACAAATACAATACCTTCCGAATGTAATTTGGCACATGATTTTCCAAGTAAGCAGCATGAGTGCATGACCCTGATCTTGAACATGTACCTGAGAATATATATAACCAAAGACATGAAATACCTCCAGAACTTTTGCCTGAAAAGTAAAGAAAAGAAAAATATCGTTGTAGCAGTTACCACAATAAGGACAGGCTCGTATACTTTCCTTTTTCAAATCACCACGATGATCCTGCAACCATTAGTACGCTTCAAATATTCTGTCAGCACCAGAATTTTGTAATGCGAGAAGCAATTTATTATTCTTGCTTTTCATGTCCTTCAATCTGTAATAAAAACAATAGCCGGAAGTAACTTGTGCGACTGAACATCAAAGTCTCATGAAGAAATGAGTAAACATATTGCTAAAAACACCCTTACCTCTCCGAACTCTTTCTCAAGAGTCCTTTCTCACTGAGTAAATGTGATTCCTTCTCCTTCCTTCGCATTTTCATTTGATATAATTCAAAATTTAGTACCATAATTTGGGTACAAAGTTTCTCCTAATAACAAGAAGAATTCAACAAGTGTGATAAACACAACTAGCAGTACCACTAAATACTATATAAGATGTGAGAAAAGTCTATCTAGAATGGCATACCGAAGGACAACATAGTTTCATTAGACAAATAACCAGCATATATAATCATCAATCTAAGTAAATAAGAGATGTCTAGCGTGCAAACTGAGCTATCAAGAGAGCGACACAAGGTTAGTAAACAAACGGCACATATACTCATCAAACGAACAAAAAGCACTAATTATCAAACAAATTACTAGTTAATTTACTAATATTTAACTATTTAACGTGCTTATCTACTAATTAACATTATCGTTAAACTAATTAATGTTTAACCAGTTGACAAAAACCCTAAACCCTAAACCCTTAAACCCTTAAACCCTAAACCCCAAACCCCAAACCCCAAACCCCAAGCCCTAAACCCTAAACACTAAAACCCTAAACCATACAACCCTAAACCCTATAACCCTAAAACCCTAACCCTAAACCCTAAACCCTAAACCCTAAATTTACTAATATTTAACTATTTAACGTGCTTATCTACTAATAAACATTATCGTTAAACTAATTAATGTTTAACCAGTTGACAAAAACCCTAAACCCTTAAACCCTAAACCCTAAACCCCAAACCCCAAGCCCTAAACCCTAAACACTAAAACCTTAAACCCTACAACCCTAAACCCTATAACCCTAAAACCCTAACCCTAAACCCTAAACCCTAAACCTCTAAACCCTAAACCCAAAACCCAAAACCCTAAACCCTAACCCCAAAACCCTAAACCCTAAACCCTAAACCCAAAACAACAAAACCCTAAAACTATAAACCCTAAACCTTAAACCCAAAACCGAAAAACCCCAAAACCCTAAACCCAAAACCCTAAACCCTAAACCCTAAACCCTAAACCCAAAACCCTAAACCCAAAACCCAAAACCCAAAACAATAAAACCCTAAAACCATAAACCCTAAACCCAAAACCCAAAAACCCTAAAACCCTAAACCCAAAACCCTAAAACCGTAAACCCTAAAACCCAAAACCCTAAACCCGAAAACCCTAAATCCCTAAACCCTAAACCCTAAACCCTAAACCCTAAACCCTAACACCTAAACCCCAAAACCCCTAAACCCTAACCCCAAAACCCTAAACCCTAACCCCAAAACCCTAACCCCTAACCCCTAAACCCTAACCCCTAAAACCCTAAACCCTAAACAACAAACAGGATTAAGTAAGACTACAAAGAGTGCTCTAAGAACATCCAATTTGGATTACAGTGCTTTATTAGTAGTACCCTGATTAATATTCTGAAAAAGATACAATTTGAATTGTGAATCGAATTGAATAGAAAGGGTCTGTTTCCATATGTATACGTTCAAGTTAATCCGATACTGATTACATACTAACATAATTATCTTCATAATGTAGTAACATTATTAATGAGAATTATATGTGCGCCTTTTAAGACGTACTAGGTGCATAAAATACTTGACCAAGCTGGAAGTATATTCCAAGTTCTTGCATCTATCAAACAAATTCAATATTACGTGCAAAATTTGTGTAATACATATTGAGCGTCACGGATTTTAAACACAGATCGGCAGTTAGTGATGATTACCTCATGTGTGATATTGAATGGTGCTCTTCTGGAGTCCTCTTTCCGGCACATAACGACAATGGTTCAAATTTTAACAATATAAATTGAATAGCTCATAATATACATTGGCACATAATTTTCCAACAACTAAACAGACAAATACAATACCTTCCGAATGTAATTTGGCACATGATTTTCCAAGTAAGCAGCATGAGTGCATGACCCTGATCTTGAACATGTACCTGAGAATATATATAACCAAAGACATGAAATACCTCCAGAACTTTTGCCTGAAAAGTAAAGAAAAGAAAAATATCGTTGTAGCAGTTACCACAATAAGGACAGGCTCGTATACTTTCCTTTTTCAAATCACCACGATGATCCTGCAACCATTAGTACGCTTCAAATATTCTGTCAGCACCAGAATTTTGTAATGCGAGAAGCAATTTATTATTCTTGCTTTTCATGTCCTTCAATCTGTAATAAAAACAATAGCCGGAAGTAACTTGTGCGACTGAACATCAAAGTCTCATGTAGTAATTAGTAAACTTATTGCTAAAAACGCCCTTACCTCTCCGAGCTCTTCCTCAAGAGTCCTTTCTCACTGAGTAAATGCGATTCCTTCTCCTTCCTTCACATTTTCATTTGATTTAATTCAAAATTTAGTTCCATAATTTGGGCACCAAGTTTCTCCTAATAACAAGAAGAATTCAACAAGTGTGATAAACACAACTAGTAGTACCACTACATACTATATAAGATGCGAGAAAAGTCTATCTAAAACAAACACCAGAATCATCATGTAGAGAATTTAACATTCAAATGAAGTAACAAGCTAACTGACAGAATTAAAAGTGAGGAAATGAACCATTTCAACACTGGGAGGTTCAAAAATTGGAAGCTCTGCTAGTTCCCTTTCAGCAGCAACAATATCTTCCTTAACCTTCAAATCCTTTTCTGGTGAGATTCCTCGCCTTTTCAGGTCTTCCATTTCAGCATATTTAGCTCGTACTTGCACACCCTAGAAAATAAAAATAATTGATAGTCAAAATATACTGCATCAAAATATAAATAGAACTCTAAGCATTGATTATTTAAGTAAAAGACGAGAATACAAGTTGGCACTCCTCTATAATATCTTTGTGAGAACTGGCATTTTGGTTTATCCAGTTGTTTATGCTCTCGCTATTCTATTCATGCATTTTTTTTTTCACCTTCTTCTACTCCCTACAGAAGGAGACAGGTACAAAAAATCAAAAAAAAGATAATGAAATTCCACACTTATTAACACTTTTCATCACTACTATCTGATAAACTCAAACATCATAAAAAAGCAATAAAAAATATTTCTCCAAAATTTTATGACGCTGAACCTGTAGCCTTTTTCACCTTCTTCTACTCCCAATGTTACTAGATCTCTTTTTGTAGGCTTACATTATCACCGCGGTATTGACCGGAGGATAAAGATGTCAAGATTGAAGCAGTTTTCAGCAGATAATCAACACATTGCACAGCAAACTAACTCAAAACTCAGAAGTAGATGCCCAACATAGTAAGCAGAGTAGAGATAAAGGAAATATGATACGTCAAAGAACTAGCATACATACTAAACAAACTAACGAAAAATTAATGTCTAGAATGGCATACCGAAGGACAACATAGTTTCATTAGACAAATAACCAGCATATATAATCATCAATCTAAGTAAATAAGAGATGTCTAGCGTGCAAACTGAGCTATCAAGAGAGCGACACAAGGTTAGTAAACAAACGGCACATATACTCATCAAACGAACAAAAAGCACTAATTATCAAACAAATTACTAGTTAATTTACTAATATTTAACTATTTAACGTGCTTATCTACTAATTAACATTATCGTTAAACTAATTAATGTTTAACCAGTTGACAAAAACCCTAAACCCTAAACCCTTAAACCCTTAAACCCTAAACCCCAAACCCCAAACCCCAAACCCCAAGCCCTAAACCCTAAACACTAAAACCCTAAACCCTACAACCCTAAACCCTATAACCCTAAAACCCTAACCCTAAACCCTAAACCCTAAACCCTAAATTTACTAATATTTAACTATTTAACGTGCTTATCTACTAATTAACATTATCGTTAAACTAATTAATGTTTAACCAGTTGACAAAAACCCTAAACCCTTAAACCCTTAAACCCTAAACCCTAAACCCCAAACCCCAAGCCCTAAATCCTAAACACTAAAACCCTAAACCCTACAACCCTAAACCCTATAACCCTAAAACCCTAACCCTAAACCCTAAACCCTAAACCCTAAACCCTAAACCCAAAACCCAAAACCCTAAACCCAAAACCCTAAACCCTAAACCCAAAACAACAAAACCCTAAAACCATAAACCCTAAACCCTAAACCCCAAAACCCTAAAACCCTAAAACCCTAAACCCTAAAACCCTAAAACCCTAAACCCTAAACCCTAAAACCCTAAACCCTAAACCCAAAACCCAAAACCCTAAACCCTAAACCCTAAAACCCTAAAACCCTAAAACCATAAACCCTAAACCCAAAACCCAAAAACCTAAAACCCTAAACCCTAAAACCCTAAACCCTAAACCCTAAAACCCTAAACCCTAAACCCTAAACCCTAAACCCTAAACCCTAAACCCTAAACCCTAAACCCTAAACCCTAACACCTAAACCCCAAAACCCCTAAACCCTAACCCCAAAACCCTAAACCCTAACCCCAAAACCCTAACCCCTAACCCCTAAACCCTAACCCCTAAAACCCTAAACCCTAAACTACAAACAGGATTAAGTAAGACTACAAAGAGTGCTCTAAGAACATCCAATTTGGATTACAGTGCTTTATTAGTAGTACCCTGATTAATATTCTGAAAAAGATACAATTTGAATTGTGAATCGAATTGAATAGAAAGGGTCTGTTTCCATATGTATACGTTCAAGTTAATCCGATACTGATTACATACTAACATAATTATCTTCATAATGTAGTAACATTATTAATGAGAATTATATGTGCGCCTTTTAAGACGTACTAGGTGCATAAAATACTTGACCAAGCTGGAAGTATATTCCAAGTTCTTGCATCTATCAAACAAATTCAATATTACGTGCAAAATTTGTGTAATACATATTGAGCGTCACGGATTTTAAACACAGATCGGCAGTTAGTGATGATTACCTCATGTGTGATATTGAATGGTGCTCTTCTGGAGTCCTCTTTCAGGCACATAACGACAATGGTTCAAATTTTAACAATATAAATTGAATAGCTCATAATATACATTGGCACATAATTTTCCAACAACTAAACAGACAAATACAATACCTTCCGAATGTAATTTGGCACATGATTTTCCAAGTAAGCAGCATGAGTGCATGACCCTGATCTTGAACATGTACCTGAGAATATATATAACCAAAGACATGAAATACCTCCAGAACTTTTGCCTGAAAAGTAAAGAAAAGAAAAATATCGTTGTAGCAGTTACCACAATAAGGACAGGCTCGTATACTTTCCTTTTTCAAATCACCACGATGATCCTGCAACCATTAGTACGCTTCAAATATTCTGTCAGCACCAGAATTTTGTAATGCGAGAAGCAATTTATTATTCTTGCTTTTCATGTCCTTCAATCTGTAATAAAAACAATAGCCGGAAGTAACTTGTGCGACTGAACATCAAAGTCTCATGTAGTAATTAGTAAACTTATTGCTAAAAACGCCCTTACCTCTCCGAGCTCTTCCTCAAGAGTCCTTTCTCACTGAGTAAATGCGATTCCTTCTCCTTCCTTCACATTTTCATTTGATTTAATTCAAAATTTAGTTCCATAATTTGGGCACCAAGTTTCTCCTAATAACAAGAAGAATTCAACAAGTGTGATAAACACAACTAGTAGTACCACTACATACTATATAAGATGCGAGAAAAGTCTATCTAAAACAAACACCAGAATCATCATGTAGAGAATTTAACATTCAAATGAAGTAACAAGCTAACTGACAGAATTAAAAGTGAGGAAATGAACCATTTCAACACTGGGAGGTTCAAAAATTGGAAGCTCTGCTAGTTCCCTTTCAGCAGCAACAATATCTTCCTTAACCTTCAAATCCTTTTCTGGTGAGATTCCTCGCCTTTTCAGGTCTTCCATTTCAGCATATTTAGCTCGTACTTGCACACCCTAGAAAATAAAAATAATTGATAGTCAAAATATACTGCATCAAAATATAAATAGAACTCTAAGCATTGATTATTTAAGTAAAAGACGAGAATACAAGTTGGCACTCCTCTATAATATCTTTGTGAGAACTGGCATTTTGGTTTATCCAGTTGTTTATGCTCTCGCTATTCTATTCATGCATTTTTTTTTTCACCTTCTTCTACTCCCTACAGAAGGAGACAGGTACAAAAAATCAAAAAAAAGATAATGAAATTCCACACTTATTAACACTTTTCATCACTACTATCTGATAAACTCAAACATCATAAAAAAGCAATAAAAAATATTTCTCCAAAATTTTATGACGCTGAACCTGTAGCCTTTTTCACCTTCTTCTACTCCCAATGTTACTAGATCTCTTTTTGTAGGCTTACATTATCACCGCGGTATTGACCGGAGGATAAAGATGTCAAGATTGAAGCAGTTTTCAGCAGATAATCAACACATTGCACAGCAAACTAACTCAAAACTCAGAAGTAGATGCCCAACATAGTAAGCAGAGTAGAGATAAAGGAAATATGATACGTCAAAGAACTAGCATACATACTAAACAAACTAACGAAAAATTAATGTCTAGAATGGCATACCGAAGGACAACATAGTTTCATTAGACAAATAACCAGCATATATAATCATCAATCTAAGTAAATAAGAGATGTCTAGCGTGCAAACTGAGCTATCAAGAGAGCGACACAAGGTTAGTAAACAAACGGCACATATACTCATCAAACGAACAAAAAGCACTAATTATCAAACAAATTACTAGTTAATTTACTAATATTTAACTATTTAACGTGCTTATCTACTAATTAACATTATCGTTAAACTAATTAATGTTTAACCAGTTGACAAAAACCCTAAACCCTAAACCCTTAAACCCTTAAACCCTAAACCCCAAACCCCAAACCCCAAACCCCAAGCCCTAAACCCTAAACACTAAAACCCTAAACCCTACAACCCTAAACCCTATAACCCTAAAACCCTAACCCTAAACCCTAAACCCTAAACCCTAAATTTACTAATATTTAACTATTTAACGTGCTTATCTACTAATTAACATTATCGTTAAACTAATTAATGTTTAACCAGTTGACAAAAACCCTAAACCCTTAAACCCTTAAACCCTAAACCCTAAACCCCAAACCCCAAGCCCTAAATCCTAAACACTAAAACCCTAAACCCTACAACCCTAAACCCTATAACCCTAAAACCCTAACCCTAAACCCTAAACCCTAAACCCTAAACCCTAAACCCAAAACCCAAAACCCTAACCCCAAAACCCTAAACCCTAAACCCAAAACAACAAAACCCTAAAACCATAAACCCTAAACCCTAAAACCCTAAAACCAAAAACCCTAAAACCCTAAACCCAAAACCCTAAAACCTAAACCCTAAACCCTAAACCCTAAAACCCTAAACCCTAAACCCTAAACCCTAAACCCAAACCCAAAACCCTAAACCCTAAACCCTAACCCCAAAACACTAAACCCTAAACCCTAAACCCAAAACAATAAAACCCTAAAACCATAAACCCTAAACCCAAAACCCAAAAACCCTAAACCCAAAACCCTAAAACCCTAAAACCCTAAACCCTAAAACCCTAAAACCCCAAACCCTAAACCCTAAAACCCTAAATCCCTAAACCCTAAACCCTAAACCCTAAACCCTAAACCCTAACACCTAAACCCCAAAACCCTAAACCCTAACCCCAAAACCCTAAACCCTAACCCCAAAACCCTAACCCCTAACCCCTAAACCCTAACCCCTAAAACCCTAAACCCTAAACTACAAACAGGATTAAGTAAGACTACAAAGAGTGCTCTAAGAACATCCAATTTGGATTACAGTGCTTTATTAGTAGTACCCTGATTAATATTCTGAAAAAGATACAATTTGAATTGTGAATCGAATTGAATAGAAAGGGTCTGTTTCCATATGTATACGTTCAAGTTAATCCGATACTGATTACATACTAACATAATTATCTTCATAATGTAGTAACATTATTAATGAGAATTATATGTGCGCCTTTTAAGACGTACTAGGTGCATAAAATACTTGACCAAGCTGGAAGTATATTCCAAGTTCTTGCATCTATCAAACAAATTCAATATTACGTGCAAAATTTGTGTAATACATATTGAGCGTCACGGATTTTAAACACAGATCGGCAGTTAGTGATGATTACCTCATGTGTGATATTGAATGGTGCTCTTCTGGAGTCCTCTTTCAGGCACATAACGACAATGGTTCAAATTTTAACAATATAAATTGAATAGCTCATAATATACATTGGCACATAATTTTCCAACAACTAAACAGACAAATACAATACCTTCCGAATGTAATTTGGCACATGATTTTCCAAGTAAGCAGCATGAGTGCATGACCCTGATCTTGAACATGTACCTGAGAATATATATAACCAAAGACATGAAATACCTCCAGAACTTTTGCCTGAAAAGTAAAGAAAAGAAAAATATCGTTGTAGCAGTTACCACAATAAGGACAGGCTCGTATACTTTCCTTTTTCAAATCACCACGATGATCCTGCAACCATTAGTACGCTTCAAATATTCTGTCAGCACCAGAATTTTGTAATGCGAGAAGCAATTTATTATTCTTGCTTTTCATGTCCTTCAATCTGTAATAAAAACAATAGCCGGAAGTAACTTGTGCGACTGAACATCAAAGTCTCATGTAGTAATTAGTAAACTTATTGCTAAAAACGCCCTTACCTCTCCGAGCTCTTCCTCAAGAGTCCTTTCTCACTGAGTAAATGCGATTCCTTCTCCTTCCTTCACATTTTCATTTGATTTAATTCAAAATTTAGTTCCATAATTTGGGCACCAAGTTTCTCCTAATAACAAGAAGAATTCAACAAGTGTGATAAACACAACTAGTAGTACCACTACATACTATATAAGATGCGAGAAAAGTCTATCTAAAACAAACACCAGAATCATCATGTAGAGAATTTAACATTCAAATGAAGTAACAAGCTAACTGACAGAATTAAAAGTGAGGAAATGAACCATTTCAACACTGGGAGGTTCAAAAATTGGAAGCTCTGCTAGTTCCCTTTCAGCAGCAACAATATCTTCCTTAACCTTCAAATCCTTTTCTGGTGAGATTCCTCGCCTTTTCAGGTCTTCCATTTCAGCATATTTAGCTCGTACTTGCACACCCTAGAAAATAAAAATAATTGATAGTCAAAATATACTGCATCAAAATATAAATAGAACTCTAAGCATTGATTATTTAAGTAAAAGACGAGAATACAAGTTGGCACTCCTCTATAATATCTTTGTGAGAACTGGCATTTTGGTTTATCCAGTTGTTTATGCTCTCGCTATTCTATTCATGCATTTTTTTTTTCACCTTCTTCTACTCCCTACAGAAGGAGACAGGTACAAAAAATCAAAAAAAAGATAATGAAATTCCACACTTATTAACACTTTTCATCACTACTATCTGATAAACTCAAACATCATAAAAAAGCAATAAAAAATATTTCTCCAAAATTTTATGACGCTGAACCTGTAGCCTTTTTCACCTTCTTCTACTCCCAATGTTACTAGATCTCTTTTTGTAGGCTTACATTATCACCGCGGTATTGACCGGAGGATAAAGATGTCAAGATTGAAGCAGTTTTCAGCAGATAATCAACACATTGCACAGCAAACTAACTCAAAACTCAGAAGTAGATGCCCAACATAGTAAGCAGAGTAGAGATAAAGGAAATATGATACGTCAAAGAACTAGCATACATACTAAACAAACTAACGAAAAATTAATGTCTAGAATGGCATACCGAAGGACAACATAGTTTCATTAGACAAATAACCAGCATATATAATCATCAATCTAAGTAAATAAGAGATGTCTAGCGTGCAAACTGAGCTATCAAGAGAGCGACACAAGGTTAGTAAACAAACGGCACATATACTCATCAAACGAACAAAAAGCACTAATTATCAAACAAATTACTAGTTAATTTACTAATATTTAACTATTTAACGTGCTTATCTACTAATTAACATTATCGTTAAACTAATTAATGTTTAACCAGTTGACAAAAACCCTAAACCCTAAACCCTTAAACCCTTAAACCCTAAACCCCAAACCCCAAACCCCAAACCCCAAGCCCTAAACCCTAAACACTAAAACCCTAAACCCTACAACCCTAAACCCTATAACCCTAAAACCCTAACCCTAAACCCTAAACCCTAAACCCTAAATTTACTAATATTTAACTATTTAACGTGCTTATCTACTAATTAACATTATCGTTAAACTAATTAATGTTTAACCAGTTGACAAAAACCCTAAACCCTTAAACCCTTAAACCCTAAACCCTAAACCCCAAACCCCAAGCCCTAAATCCTAAACACTAAAACCCTAAACCCTACAACCCTAAACCCTATAACCCTAAAACCCTAACCCTAAACCCTAAACCCCTAAACCCTAAACCCTAAACCCAAAACCCAAAACCCAAAACCCTAACCCCAAAACCCTAAACCCTAAACCCAAAACAACAAAACCCTAAAACCATAAACCCTAAACCCTAAAACCCTAAACCCAAAAACCCTAAAACCCTAAACCCAAAACCACTAAAACCCTAAAACCTAAAACCCTAAACCCTAAACCCCTAAAACCCTAAACCCTAAACCCTAAACCCAAAACCCAAAACCCTAAACCCTAAACCCTAAACCCAAAACAATAAAACCCTAAAACCATAAACCCTAAACCCAAAACCCAAAAACCCTAAACCCAAAACCCTAAAACCCTAAAACCCTAAACCCTAAAACCCTAAATCCCTAAATCCCTAAACCCTAAACCCTAAACCCTAAACCCTAAACCCTAAACCCTAAACCCTAAACCCTAACACCTAAACCCCAAAACCCTAAACCCTAACCCCAAAACCCTAAACCCTAACCCCAAAACCCTAACCCCTAACCCCTAAACCCTAACCCCTAAAACCCTAAACCCTAAACTACAAACAGGATTAAGTAAGACTACAAAGAGTGCTCTAAGAACATCCAATTTGGATTACAGTGCTTTATTAGTAGTACCCTGATTAATATTCTGAAAAAGATACAATTTGAATTGTGAATCGAATTGAATAGAAAGGGTCTGTTTCCATATGTATACGTTCAAGTTAATCCGATACTGATTACATACTAACATAATTATCTTCATAATGTAGTAACATTATTAATGAGAATTATATGTGCGCCTTTTAAGACGTACTAGGTGCATAAAATACTTGACCAAGCTGGAAGTATATTCCAAGTTCTTGCATCTATCAAACAAATTCAATATTACGTGCAAAATTTGTGTAATACATATTGAGCGTCACGGATTTTAAACACAGATCGGCAGTTAGTGATGATTACCTCATGTGTGATATTGAATGGTGCTCTTCTGGAGTCCTCTTTCAGGCACATAACGACAATGGTTCAAATTTTAACAATATAAATTGAATAGCTCATAATATACATTGGCACATAATTTTCCAACAACTAAACAGACAAATACAATACCTTCCGAATGTAATTTGGCACATGATTTTCCAAGTAAGCAGCATGAGTGCATGACCCTGATCTTGAACATGTACCTGAGAATATATATAACCAAAGACATGAAATACCTCCAGAACTTTTGCCTGAAAAGTAAAGAAAAGAAAAATATCGTTGTAGCAGTTACCACAATAAGGACAGGCTCGTATACTTTCCTTTTTCAAATCACCACGATGATCCTGCAACCATTAGTACGCTTCAAATATTCTGTCAGCACCAGAATTTTGTAATGCGAGAAGCAATTTATTATTCTTGCTTTTCATGTCCTTCAATCTGTAATAAAAACAATAGCCGGAAGTAACTTGTGCGACTGAACATCAAAGTCTCATGTAGTAATTAGTAAACTTATTGCTAAAAACGCCCTTACCTCTCCGAGCTCTTCCTCAAGAGTCCTTTCTCACTGAGTAAATGCGATTCCTTCTCCTTCCTTCACATTTTCATTTGATTTAATTCAAAATTTAGTTCCATAATTTGGGCACCAAGTTTCTCCTAATAACAAGAAGAATTCAACAAGTGTGATAAACACAACTAGTAGTACCACTACATACTATATAAGATGCGAGAAAAGTCTATCTAAAACAAACACCAGAATCATCATGTAGAGAATTTAACATTCAAATGAAGTAACAAGCTAACTGACAGAATTAAAAGTGAGGAAATGAACCATTTCAACACTGGGAGGTTCAAAAATTGGAAGCTCTGCTAGTTCCCTTTCAGCAGCAACAATATCTTCCTTAACCTTCAAATCCTTTTCTGGTGAGATTCCTCGCCTTTTCAGGTCTTCCATTTCAGCATATTTAGCTCGTACTTGCACACCCTAGAAAATAAAAATAATTGATAGTCAAAATATACTGCATCAAAATATAAATAGAACTCTAAGCATTGATTATTTAAGTAAAAGACGAGAATACAAGTTGGCACTCCTCTATAATATCTTTGTGAGAACTGGCATTTTGGTTTATCCAGTTGTTTATGCTCTCGCTATTCTATTCATGCATTTTTTTTTTCACCTTCTTCTACTCCCTACAGAAGGAGACAGGTACAAAAAATCAAAAAAAAGATAATGAAATTCCACACTTATTAACACTTTTCATCACTACTATCTGATAAACTCAAACATCATAAAAAAGCAATAAAAAATATTTCTCCAAAATTTTATGACGCTGAACCTGTAGCCTTTTTCACCTTCTTCTACTCCCAATGTTACTAGATCTCTTTTTGTAGGCTTACATTATCACCGCGGTATTGACCGGAGGATAAAGATGTCAAGATTGAAGCAGTTTTCAGCAGATAATCAACACATTGCACAGCAAACTAACTCAAAACTCAGAAGTAGATGCCCAACATAGTAAGCAGAGTAGAGATAAAGGAAATATGATACGTCAAAGAACTAGCATACATACTAAACAAACTAACGAAAAATTAATGTCTAGAATGGCATACCGAAGGACAACATAGTTTCATTAGACAAATAACCAGCATATATAATCATCAATCTAAGTAAATAAGAGATGTCTAGCGTGCAAACTGAGCTATCAAGAGAGCGACACAAGGTTAGTAAACAAACGGCACATATACTCATCAAACGAACAAAAAGCACTAATTATCAAACAAATTACTAGTTAATTTACTAATATTTAACTATTTAACGTGCTTATCTACTAATTAACATTATCGTTAAACTAATTAATGTTTAACCAGTTGACAAAAACCCTAAACCCTAAACCCTTAAACCCTTAAACCCTAAACCCCAAACCCCAAACCCCAAACCCCAAGCCCTAAACCCTAAACACTAAAACCCTAAACCCTACAACCCTAAACCCTATAACCCTAAAACCCTAACCCTAAACCCTAAACCCTAAACCCTAAATTTACTAATATTTAACTATTTAACGTGCTTATCTACTAATTAACATTATCGTTAAACTAATTAATGTTTAACCAGTTGACAAAAACCCTAAACCCTTAAACCCTTAAACCCTAAACCCTAAACCCCAAACCCCAAGCCCTAAATCCTAAACACTAAAACCCTAAACCCTACAACCCTAAACCCTATAACCCTAAAACCCTAACCCTAAACCCTAAACCCCTAAACCCTAAACCCTAAACGCAAAACCCAAAACCCAAAACCCTAACCCCAAAACCCTAAACCCTAAACCCAAAACAACAAAACCCTAAAACCATAAACCCTAAACCCTAAACCCTAAACCCAAAACCCTAAAACCCTAAACCCAAAACCCTAAAACCCTAAAACCTAAAACCCTAAACCCTAAACCCTAAAACCCTAAACCTAAAACCCTAAACCCAAAACCCAAACCCAAAACCCTAAACCCTAAACCCAAAACTAAAACCCTAAAACCATAAACCCTAAACCCAAAACCCAAAACCCTAAACCCAAAACCCTAAAACCCTAAAACCCTAAACCCTAAAACCCTAAAACCCCAAACCCTAAACCCTAAACCCTAAACCCTAAACCCTAAACCCTAAACCCTAAACCCTAAACCCTAAACCCTAAACCCCAAAACCCTAAACCCTAACCCCAAAACCCTAAACCCTAACCCCAAAACCCTAACCCCTAACCCCTAAACCCTAACCCCTAAAACCCTAAACCCTAAACTACAAACAGGATTAAGTAAGACTACAAAGAGTGCTCTAAGAACATCCAATTTGGATTACAGTGCTTTATTAGTAGTACCCTGATTAATATTCTGAAAAAGATACAATTTGAATTGTGAATCGAATTGAATAGAAAGGGTCTGTTTCCATATGTATACGTTCAAGTTAATCCGATACTGATTACATACTAACATAATTATCTTCATAATGTAGTAACATTATTAATGAGAATTATATGTGCGCCTTTTAAGACGTACTAGGTGCATAAAATACTTGACCAAGCTGGAAGTATATTCCAAGTTCTTGCATCTATCAAACAAATTCAATATTACGTGCAAAATTTGTGTAATACATATTGAGCGTCACGGATTTTAAACACAGATCGGCAGTTAGTGATGATTACCTCATGTGTGATATTGAATGGTGCTCTTCTGGAGTCCTCTTTCAGGCACATAACGACAATGGTTCAAATTTTAACAATATAAATTGAATAGCTCATAATATACATTGGCACATAATTTTCCAACAACTAAACAGACAAATACAATACCTTCCGAATGTAATTTGGCACATGATTTTCCAAGTAAGCAGCATGAGTGCATGACCCTGATCTTGAACATGTACCTGAGAATATATATAACCAAAGACATGAAATACCTCCAGAACTTTTGCCTGAAAAGTAAAGAAAAGAAAAATATCGTTGTAGCAGTTACCACAATAAGGACAGGCTCGTATACTTTCCTTTTTCAAATCACCACGATGATCCTGCAACCATTAGTACGCTTCAAATATTCTGTCAGCACCAGAATTTTGTAATGCGAGAAGCAATTTATTATTCTTGCTTTTCATGTCCTTCAATCTGTAATAAAAACAATAGCCGGAAGTAACTTGTGCGACTGAACATCAAAGTCTCATGTAGTAATTAGTAAACTTATTGCTAAAAACGCCCTTACCTCTCCGAGCTCTTCCTCAAGAGTCCTTTCTCACTGAGTAAATGCGATTCCTTCTCCTTCCTTCACATTTTCATTTGATTTAATTCAAAATTTAGTTCCATAATTTGGGCACCAAGTTTCTCCTAATAACAAGAAGAATTCAACAAGTGTGATAAACACAACTAGTAGTACCACTACATACTATATAAGATGCGAGAAAAGTCTATCTAAAACAAACACCAGAATCATCATGTAGAGAATTTAACATTCAAATGAAGTAACAAGCTAACTGACAGAATTAAAAGTGAGGAAATGAACCATTTCAACACTGGGAGGTTCAAAAATTGGAAGCTCTGCTAGTTCCCTTTCAGCAGCAACAATATCTTCCTTAACCTTCAAATCCTTTTCTGGTGAGATTCCTCGCCTTTTCAGGTCTTCCATTTCAGCATATTTAGCTCGTACTTGCACACCCTAGAAAATAAAAATAATTGATAGTCAAAATATACTGCATCAAAATATAAATAGAACTCTAAGCATTGATTATTTAAGTAAAAGACGAGAATACAAGTTGGCACTCCTCTATAATATCTTTGTGAGAACTGGCATTTTGGTTTATCCAGTTGTTTATGCTCTCGCTATTCTATTCATGCATTTTTTTTTTCACCTTCTTCTACTCCCTACAGAAGGAGACAGGTACAAAAAATCAAAAAAAAGATAATGAAATTCCACACTTATTAACACTTTTCATCACTACTATCTGATAAACTCAAACATCATAAAAAAGCAATAAAAAATATTTCTCCAAAATTTTATGACGCTGAACCTGTAGCCTTTTTCACCTTCTTCTACTCCCAATGTTACTAGATCTCTTTTTGTAGGCTTACATTATCACCGCGGTATTGACCGGAGGATAAAGATGTCAAGATTGAAGCAGTTTTCAGCAGATAATCAACACATTGCACAGCAAACTAACTCAAAACTCAGAAGTAGATGCCCAACATAGTAAGCAGAGTAGAGATAAAGGAAATATGATACGTCAAAGAACTAGCATACATACTAAACAAACTAACGAAAAATTAATGTCTAGAATGGCATACCGAAGGACAACATAGTTTCATTAGACAAATAACCAGCATATATAATCATCAATCTAAGTAAATAAGAGATGTCTAGCGTGCAAACTGAGCTATCAAGAGAGCGACACAAGGTTAGTAAACAAACGGCACATATACTCATCAAACGAACAAAAAGCACTAATTATCAAACAAATTACTAGTTAATTTACTAATATTTAACTATTTAACGTGCTTATCTACTAATTAACATTATCGTTAAACTAATTAATGTTTAACCAGTTGACAAAAACCCTAAACCCTAAACCCTTAAACCCTAAACCCCAAACCCCAAACCCCAAACCCCAAGCCCTAAACCCTAAACACTAAAACCCTAAACCCTACAACCCTAAACCCTATAACCCTAAAACCCTAACCCTAAACCCTAAACCCTAAACCCTAAATTTACTAATATTTAACTATTTAACGTGCTTATCTACTAATTAACATTATCGTTAAACTAATTAATGTTTAACCAGTTGACAAAAACCCTAAACCCTTAAACCCTTAAACCCTAAACCCTAAACCCCAAACCCCAAGCCCTAAATCCTAAACACTAAAACCCTAAACCCTACAACCCTAAACCCTAAACCCTAAAACCCCCTAAACCCTAAACCCTAAACCCTAAACCCTAAACCCAAAACCCCAAACCCTAACCCCAAAACCCTAAACCCTAAACCCAAAACAACAAAACCCTAAAACCAAACCCTAAAACCAAACCCTAACCCTAAAACCCTAAACCCAAAACCCTAAAACCCTAAACCCAAAACCCTAAACCCTAAAACCTAAAACCCTAAACCCTAAACCCTAAACCCTAAAACCCAAAACCCAAAACCCTAAACCCTAAACCCTAACCCCAAAACCTAAACCCTAAACCCTAAACCCCTAAAACCCTAAAACCTAAACCCTAAACCCTAAAACCCTAAAACCCTAAAACCCTAAAACCCTAAACCCTAAACCCTAAAACCCTAAACCCTAAACCCTAAACCCTAAACCCTAAACCCTAAACCCTAAACCCTAAACCCTAAACCCTAACCCTAAACCCCAAAACCCTAAACCCTAACCCCAAAACCCTAAACCCTAACCCCAAAACCCTAACCCCTAACCCCTAAACCCTAACCCCTAAAACCCTAAACCCTAAACTACAAACAGGATTAAGTAAGACTACAAAGAGTGCTCTAAGAACATCCAATTTGGATTACAGTGCTTTATTAGTAGTACCCTGATTAATATTCTGAAAAAGATACAATTTGAATTGTGAATCGAATTGAATAGAAAGGGTCTGTTTCCATATGTATACGTTCAAGTTAATCCGATACTGATTACATACTAACATAATTATCTTCATAATGTAGTAACATTATTAATGAGAATTATATGTGCGCCTTTTAAGACGTACTAGGTGCATAAAATACTTGACCAAGCTGGAAGTATATTCCAAGTTCTTGCATCTATCAAACAAATTCAATATTACGTGCAAAATTTGTGTAATACATATTGAGCGTCACGGATTTTAAACACAGATCGGCAGTTAGTGATGATTACCTCATGTGTGATATTGAATGGTGCTCTTCTGGAGTCCTCTTTCAGGCACATAACGACAATGGTTCAAATTTTAACAATATAAATTGAATAGCTCATAATATACATTGGCACATAATTTTCCAACAACTAAACAGACAAATACAATACCTTCCGAATGTAATTTGGCACATGATTTTCCAAGTAAGCAGCATGAGTGCATGACCCTGATCTTGAACATGTACCTGAGAATATATATAACCAAAGACATGAAATACCTCCAGAACTTTTGCCTGAAAAGTAAAGAAAAGAAAAATATCGTTGTAGCAGTTACCACAATAAGGACAGGCTCGTATACTTTCCTTTTTCAAATCACCACGATGATCCTGCAACCATTAGTACGCTTCAAATATTCTGTCAGCACCAGAATTTTGTAATGCGAGAAGCAATTTATTATTCTTGCTTTTCATGTCCTTCAATCTGTAATAAAAACAATAGCCGGAAGTAACTTGTGCGACTGAACATCAAAGTCTCATGTAGTAATTAGTAAACTTATTGCTAAAAACGCCCTTACCTCTCCGAGCTCTTCCTCAAGAGTCCTTTCTCACTGAGTAAATGCGATTCCTTCTCCTTCCTTCACATTTTCATTTGATTTAATTCAAAATTTAGTTCCATAATTTGGGCACCAAGTTTCTCCTAATAACAAGAAGAATTCAACAAGTGTGATAAACACAACTAGTAGTACCACTACATACTATATAAGATGCGAGAAAAGTCTATCTAAAACAAACACCAGAATCATCATGTAGAGAATTTAACATTCAAATGAAGTAACAAGCTAACTGACAGAATTAAAAGTGAGGAAATGAACCATTTCAACACTGGGAGGTTCAAAAATTGGAAGCTCTGCTAGTTCCCTTTCAGCAGCAACAATATCTTCCTTAACCTTCAAATCCTTTTCTGGTGAGATTCCTCGCCTTTTCAGGTCTTCCATTTCAGCATATTTAGCTCGTACTTGCACACCCTAGAAAATAAAAATAATTGATAGTCAAAATATACTGCATCAAAATATAAATAGAACTCTAAGCATTGATTATTTAAGTAAAAGACGAGAATACAAGTTGGCACTCCTCTATAATATCTTTGTGAGAACTGGCATTTTGGTTTATCCAGTTGTTTATGCTCTCGCTATTCTATTCATGCATTTTTTTTTTCACCTTCTTCTACTCCCTACAGAAGGAGACAGGTACAAAAAATCAAAAAAAAGATAATGAAATTCCACACTTATTAACACTTTTCATCACTACTATCTGATAAACTCAAACATCATAAAAAAGCAATAAAAAATATTTCTCCAAAATTTTATGACGCTGAACCTGTAGCCTTTTTCACCTTCTTCTACTCCCAATGTTACTAGATCTCTTTTTGTAGGCTTACATTATCACCGCGGTATTGACCGGAGGATAAAGATGTCAAGATTGAAGCAGTTTTCAGCAGATAATCAACACATTGCACAGCAAACTAACTCAAAACTCAGAAGTAGATGCCCAACATAGTAAGCAGAGTAGAGATAAAGGAAATATGATACGTCAAAGAACTAGCATACATACTAAACAAACTAACGAAAAATTAATGTCTAGAATGGCATACCGAAGGACAACATAGTTTCATTAGACAAATAACCAGCATATATAATCATCAATCTAAGTAAATAAGAGATGTCTAGCGTGCAAACTGAGCTATCAAGAGAGCGACACAAGGTTAGTAAACAAACGGCACATATACTCATCAAACGAACAAAAAGCACTAATTATCAAACAAATTACTAGTTAATTTACTAATATTTAACTATTTAACGTGCTTATCTACTAATTAACATTATCGTTAAACTAATTAATGTTTAACCAGTTGACAAAAACCCTACACACTAAACCCTTAAACCCTTAAACCCTAAACCCTAAACCCCAAACCCCAAACCCCAAACCCCAAGCCCTAAACCCTAAACACTAAAACCCTAAACCCTACAACCCTAAACCCTATAACCCTAAAACCCTAACCCTAAACCCTAAACCCTAAATTTACTAATATTTAACTATTTAACGTGCTTATCTACTAATTAACATTATCGTTAAACTAATTAATGTTTAACCAGTTGACAAAAACCCTAAACCCTTAAACCCTTAAACCCTAAACCCTAAACCCCAAACCCCAAGCCCTAAACCCTAAACACTAAAACCCTAAACCCTACAACCCTAAACCCTAAACCCTAAACCCCTAAACCCTAAACCCAAACCCAAACCCTAAACCCTAACCCCAAACCCTAAACCCTAAACCCAAAACCCAAACCCTAAAAACCCTAAACCCTAAACCCTAAACCCTAAAACCCTAAACCCTAAACCCAAAACCCAAACCCAAAACCAAAAAACCCTAAAACCCTAAACCCAAAACCCTAAACCCTAAAACCCTAAACCCTAAACCCCTAAAACCCTAAAACCTAAAACCCTAAAACCCTAAACCCCTAAACCCTAAAACCCTAAAACCCTAAATCCCTAAAACCCTAAACCCTAAACCCTAAACCCTAAACCCTAAACCCTAAACCCTAACACCTAAACCCCAAAACCCCTAAACCCTAACCCCAAAACCCTAAACCCTAACCCCAAAACCCTAACCCCTAACCCCTAAACCCTAACCCCTAAAACCCTAAACCCAAAAACCCTAAACCCTAAACTACAAACAGGATTAAGTAAGACTACAAAGAGTGCTCTAAGAACATCCAATTTGGATTACAGTGCTTTATTAGTAGTACCCTGATTAATATTCTGAAAAAGATACAATTTGAATTGTGAATCGAATTGAATAGAAAGGGTCTGTTTCCATATGTATACGTTCAAGTTAATCCGATACTGATTACATACTAACATAATTATCTTCATAATGTAGTAACATTATTAATGAGAATTATATGTGCGCCTTTTAAGACGTACTAGGTGCATAAAATACTTGACCAAGCTGGAAGTATATTCCAAGTTCTTGCATCTATCAAACAAATTCAATATTACGTGCAAAATTTGTGTAATACATATTGAGCGTCACGGATTTTAAACACAGATCGGCAGTTAGTGATGATTACCTCATGTGTGATATTGAATGGTGCTCTTCTGGAGTCCTCTTTCAGGCACATAACGACAATGGTTCAAATTTTAACAATATAAATTGAATAGCTCATAATATACATTGGCACATAATTTTCCAACAACTAAACAGACAAATACAATACCTTCCGAATGTAATTTGGCACATGATTTTCCAAGTAAGCAGCATGAGTGCATGACCCTGATCTTGAACATGTACCTGAGAATATATATAACCAAAGACATGAAATACCTCCAGAACTTTTGCCTGAAAAGTAAAGAAAAGAAAAATATCGTTGTAGCAGTTACCACAATAAGGACAGGCTCGTATACTTTCCTTTTTCAAATCACCACGATGATCCTGCAACCATTAGTACGCTTCAAATATTCTGTCAGCACCAGAATTTTGTAATGCGAGAAGCAATTTATTATTCTTGCTTTTCATGTCCTTCAATCTGTAATAAAAACAATAGCCGGAAGTAACTTGTGCGACTGAACATCAAAGTCTCATGTAGTAATTAGTAAACTTATTGCTAAAAACGCCCTTACCTCTCCGAGCTCTTCCTCAAGAGTCCTTTCTCACTGAGTAAATGCGATTCCTTCTCCTTCCTTCACATTTTCATTTGATTTAATTCAAAATTTAGTTCCATAATTTGGGCACCAAGTTTCTCCTAATAACAAGAAGAATTCAACAAGTGTGATAAACACAACTAGTAGTACCACTACATACTATATAAGATGCGAGAAAAGTCTATCTAAAACAAACACCAGAATCATCATGTAGAGAATTTAACATTCAAATGAAGTAACAAGCTAACTGACAGAATTAAAAGTGAGGAAATGAACCATTTCAACACTGGGAGGTTCAAAAATTGGAAGCTCTGCTAGTTCCCTTTCAGCAGCAACAATATCTTCCTTAACCTTCAAATCCTTTTCTGGTGAGATTCCTCGCCTTTTCAGGTCTTCCATTTCAGCATATTTAGCTCGTACTTGCACACCCTAGAAAATAAAAATAATTGATAGTCAAAATATACTGCATCAAAATATAAATAGAACTCTAAGCATTGATTATTTAAGTAAAAGACGAGAATACAAGTTGGCACTCCTCTATAATATCTTTGTGAGAACTGGCATTTTGGTTTATCCAGTTGTTTATGCTCTCGCTATTCTATTCATGCATTTTTTTTTCACCTTCTTCTACTCCCTACAGAAGGAGACAGGTACAAAAAATCAAAAAAAAGATAATGAAATTCCACACTTATTAACACTTTTCATCACTACTATCTGATAAACTCAAACATCATAAAAAAGCAATAAAAAATATTTCTCCAAAATTTTATGACGCTGAACCTGTAGCCTTTTTCACCTTCTTCTACTCCCAATGTTACTAGATCTCTTTTTGTAGGCTTACATTATCACCGCGGTATTGACCGGAGGATAAAGATGTCAAGATTGAAGCAGTTTTCAGCAGATAATCAACACATTGCACAGCAAACTAACTCAAAACTCAGAAGTAGATGCCCAACATAGTAAGCAGAGTAGAGATAAAGGAAATATGATACGTCAAAGAACAAGCATACATACTAAACAAACTAACGAAAAATTAATGTCTAGAATGGCATACCGAAGGACAACATAGTTTCATTAGACAAATAACCAGCATATATAATCATCAATCTAAGTAAATAAGAGATGTCTAGCGTGCAAACTGAGCTATCAAGAGAGCGACACAAGGTTAGTAAACAAACGGCACATATACTCATCAAACGAACAAAAAGCACTAATTATCAAACAAATTACTAGTTAATTTACTAATATTTAACTATTTAACGTGCTTATCTACTAATTAACATTATCGTTAAACTAATTAATGTTTAACCAGTTGACAAAAACCCTAAACCCTAAACCCTTAAACCCTTAAACCCTAAACCCCAAACCTCAAACCCCAAACCCCAAGCCCTAAACCCTAAACACTAAAACCCTACAACCCTACAACCCTAAACCCTATAACCCTAAAACCCTAACCCTAAACCCTAAACCCTAAACCCTATATTTACTAATATCTAACTATTTAACGTGCTTATCTACTAATTAACATTATCGTTAAACTAATTAATGTTTAACCAGTTGACAAAAACCCTAAACCCTTAAACCCTTAAACCCTAAACCCTAAACCCCAAACCCTAAACCCTCAACACTAAAACACTAAACCCTACAACCCTAAACCCTATAACCCTAAAACCCTAACCCTAAACCCTAAACCCTAAACCCAAAACCCAAGACCCTAAACCCTAAACCCTAACCCCAAAACCCTAAACCCTAAACCCTAAACCCAAAACAACAAAACCCTAAAACCATAAACCCTAAACCCTAAACCCCAAACCAAAAAACCCTAAAACCCTAAACCCTAAAACCCTAAAACCCAAAACCCAAAACCCTAAAACTCTAAAACCCTAAAACCCTAAACCCTAAACCCTAAAACCCTAAACCCTAAACCCTAACACCTAAACCCCAAAACCCTAACCCCAAAACCCTAAACCCTAACCCCAAAACCCTAACCCCTAACCCCTAAACCCTAACCCCTAAAACCCTAAACCCTAAAACCCTAAACCCTAAACTACAAACAGGATTAAGTAAGACTACAAAGAGTGCTCTAAGATCATCCAATTTGGATTACAGTGCTTTATTAGTAGTACCCTGATTAATATTCTGAAAAAGATACAATTTGAATTGTGAATCGAATTGAATAGAAAGGGTCTGTTTCCATATGTATACGTTCAAGTTAATCCGATACTGATTACATACTAACATAATTATCTTCATAATGTAGTAACATTATTAATGAGAATTATATGTGCGCCTTTTAAGACGTACTAGGTGCATAAAATACTTGACCAAGCTGGAAGTATATTCCAAGTTCTTGCATCTATCAAACAAATTCAATATTACGTGCAAAATTTGTGTAATACATATTGAGCGTCACGGATTTTAAACACAGATCGGCAGTTAGTGATGATTACCTCATGTGTGATATTGAATGGTGCTCTTCTGGAGTCCTCTTTAAGGCACATAACGACAATGGTTCAAATTTTAACAATATAAATTGAATAGCTCATAATATACATTGGCACATAATTTTCCAACAACTAAACAGACAAATACAATACCTTCCGAATGTAATTTGGCACATGATTTTCCAAGTAAGCAGCATGAGTGCATGACCCTGATCTTGAACATGTACCTGAGAATATATATAACCAAAGACATGAAATACCTCCAGAACTTTTGCCTGAAAGAAAAGAAAAGAAAAATATCGTTGTAGCAGTTACCACAATAAGGACAGGCTCGTATACTTTCCTTTTTCAAATCACCACGATGATCCTGCAACCATTAGTACGCTTCAAATATTCTGTCAGCACCAGAATTTTGTAATGCGAGAAGCAATTCATTATTCTTGCTTTTCATGTCCTTCAATCTGTAATAAAAACAATAGCCGGAAGTAACTTGTGCGACTGAACATCAAAGTCTCATGTAGTAATTAGTAAACTTATTGCTAAAAACGCCCTTACCTCTCCGAGCTCTTCCTCAAGAGTCCTTTCTCACTGAGTAAATGCGATTCCTTCTCCTTCCTTCACATTTTCATTTGATTTAATTCAAAATTTAGTTCCATAATTTGGGCACCAAGTTTCTCCTAATAACAAGAAGAATTCAACAAGTGTGATAAACACAACTAGTAGTACCACTACATACTATATAAGATGCGAGAAAAGTCTATCTAAAACAAACACCAGAATCATCATGTAGAGAATTTAACATTCAAATGAAGTAAAAAGCTAACTGACAGAATTAAAAGTGAGGAAATGAACCATTTCAACACTGGGAGGTTCAAAAATTGGAAGCTCTGCTAGTTCCCTTTCAGCAGCAACAATATCTTCCTTAACCTTCAAATCCTTTTCTGGTGAGATTCCTCGCCTTTTCAGGTCTTCCATTTCAGCATATTTAGCTCGTACTTGCACACCCTAGAAAATAAAAATAATTGATAGTCAAAATATACTGCATCAAAATATAAATAGAACTCTAAGCATTGATTATTTAAGTAAAAGACGAGAATACAAGTTGGCACTCCTCTATAATATCTTTGTGAGAACTGGCATTTTGGTTTATCCAGTTGTTTATGCTCTCGCTATTCTATTCATGCATTTTTTTTTCACCTTCTTCTACTCCCTACAGAAGGAGACAGGCACAAAAAATCAAAAAAAAGATAATGAAATTCCACACTTATTAACACTTTTCATCACTACTATCTGATAAACTCAAACATCATAAAAAAGCAATAAAAAATATTTCTCCAAAATTTTATGACGCTGAACCTGTAGCCTTTTTCACCTTCTTCTACTCCCAATGTTACTAGATCTCTTTTTGTAGGCTTACATTATCACCGCGGTATTGACCGGAGGATAAAGATGTCAAGATTGAAGCAGTTTTCAGCAGATAATCAACACATTGCACAGCAAACTAACTCAAAACTCAGAAGTAGATGCCCAACATAGTAAGCAGAGTAGAGATAAAGGAAATATGATACGTCAAAGAACTAGCATACATACTAAACAAACTAACGAAAAATTAATGTCTAGAATGGCATACCGAAGGACAACATAGTTTCATTAGACAAATAACCAGCATATATAATCATCAATCTAAGTAAATAAGAGATGTCTAGCGTGCAAACTGAGCTATCAAGAGAGCGACACAAGGTTAGTAAACAAACGGCACATATACTCATCAAACGAACAAAAAGCACTAATTATCAAACAAATTACTAGTTAATTTACTAATATTTAACTATTTAACGTGCTTATCTACTAATTAACATTATCGTTAAACTAATTAATGTTTAACCAGTTGACAAAAACCCTAAACCCTAAACCCTTAAACCCTTAAACCCTAAACCCCAAACCCCAAACCCCAAACCCCAAGCCCCAAGCCCTAAACCCTAAACACTAAAACCCTAAACCCTACAACCCTAAACCCTATAACCCTAAAACCCTAACCCTAAACCCTAAACCCTAAACCCTAAATTTACTAATATTTAACTATTTAACGTGCTTATCTACTAATTAACATTATCGTTAAACTAATTAATGTTTAACCAGTTGACAAAAACCCTAAACCCTTAAACCCTTAAACCCTAAACCCCAAACCCCAAGCCCTAAACCCTAAACACTAAAACCCTAAACCCTACAACCCTAAACCCTATAACCCTAAAACCCTAACCCTAAACCCTAAACCCTAAACCCCTAAACCCTAAACCCAAAACCCAAAACCCTAACCCCAAAACCCTAAACCCTAAACCCTAAACCCAAAACAACAAAACCCTAAAACCATAAACCCTAAACCCTAAACCCAAAACCCAAAAACCCTAAAACCCTAAACCCAAAACCCTAAAACCCTAAAACCCTAAACCCTAAAACCCTAAAACCCTAAACCCTAAACCCTAAAACCCTAACTCCCTAAAACCCTAAACCCTAAACCCTAAACCCTAAAACCCTAAACCCTAAACCCTAAACCCTAAAACCTAAACCCCAAAACCCCTAAACCCTAACCCCAAAACCCTAAACCCTAACCCCAAAACCCTAACCCCTAACCCCTAAACCCTAACCCCTAAAACCCTAAACCCTAAACTACAAACAGGATTAAGTAAGACTACAAAGAGTGCTCTAAGAACATCCAATTTGGATTACAGTGCTTTATTAGTAGTACCCTGATTAATATTCTGAAAAAGATACAATTTGAATTGTGAATCGAATTGAATAGAAAGGGTCTGTTTCCATATGTATACGTTCAAGTTAATCCGATACTGATTACATACTAACATAATTATCTTCATAATGTAGTAACATTATTAATGAGAATTATATGTGCGCCTTTTAAGACGTACTAGGTGCATAAAATACTTGACCAAGCTGGAAGTATATTCCAAGTTCTTGCATCTATCAAACAAATTCAATATTACGTGCAAAATTTGTGTAATACATATTGAGCGTCACGGATTTTAAACACAGATCGGCAGTTAGTGATGATTACCTCATGTGTGATATTGAATGGTGCTCTTCTGGAGTCCTCTTTCAGGCACATAACGACAATGGTTCAAATTTTAACAATATAAATTGAATAGCTCATAATATACATTGGCACATCTTCCATGGACTGAGCAATGTTGTTGTTGGCCTCATCTTCTACTTCCTGAGCAATTCTGGAGGAGGATGTATATATTGAAGTGCTGCAGCTGAAAGGAGGCCTCTTTAAGAGGGAATACGAATAGAGTGAGTTGGGTTCATGTAATGTGTGTGATTCTCTTCTTTGAATGGTTACAACTTATGGTTGGTCCCAGTACTATTCTAAAGTTGTACTATTATTTTTGTCCGAATGATTCACTTATTTCAGCTTACTTTAAATATGATTTATTACGTTTTAATGGTCAGGGATCAAGGTATAGGAATTAAATTGCTGTATGGAGATCTTACAGGGGCCATCCACACATTTTACCCTGATTTAAATATGTTGTGACTTGTGAGTAAGCTATCACTTCCCACGCATGTTAGATCTGGGTCTTGTAGTTGTTTGTGTTGTGTGTGAAGCTGCTACACCAAAGCAAGTTAGTGTGGTGGTGCATGTAGCTAGTCATATGGAAAATGATCTCAAATATAATGTGCATCTGAAAAGCAAACCATGCATGAAGCATGTGATGACAGCTAGAATGATTTTAAGATGCCCACTAGGTGTGGTTGAGCTGTAGTGATGGCAACATGCAAGAGAGAGAGAGAGAGAGAGACAGACAGATAGAGATTCATTGTAGAGGAATTACATTGAAATATTACCATATTTAGATACTGTTCATTCGGTCGGTTCGGGTTCGAGTTCGGTTTTCGATCACTCAATAAGCCCTGCGACATCAATATCTTCAACCCGACAAATCTACAAAATAAATAAGGCAACTGATAAACATCTTAAATGACAAAGTAACCGTGTAGAATAAAACCTAAAACTGTTTACTAGATTTCTTTGTTAAAGGTTCACCTGAAGCGTGAAAGAGAGCGAGGAATTCACATTGCAATCTTCAGGAGGATGAATCAATTCCACAGGGCAGTCTTCTTCTTCTTCGCAATTGAGCTTTGGAGCCCTAAAACAGACATACCAAACAGCTAATAATAAGGCAAACCAAACACCAAGAAACAAAGTACAAAAATAAGAACTGTAAATACAGATTGCCGTAGTACTTACATCTCATCACTAGTTGCATTTATTAACGGACCGCGTAAAACAGATCCCCTACTACATCCAAGAATAGTTCTAGTTTTAAACCGGCGGCATATTTCAGCAGCAACAGCAGCTCCACTGGCTGGATTGAACAAGTGGAAATAAGAAGCTCTTAATGTTTCTCCCCTGTCGGCTCTGGATTGGATTCAAGCAATACGAAACAGATATAAGCAAAAGGTTCCAGCATAAGACAAAAATTTTAAAAGTGTTAAGAAAAACTGGATATATATATTCATCCATATATTAAATTTAGTACAAAAAGGAATTGGACAAGTCAATATGCGATAGAACGCTACCAATATTCGCTATTCAGCATTCATTTTTAAAAATTAGCAACTAGCCGCTAAATTAGAGTTGCCGCCCCATGGAAAAAGAGGTCAACCCAGAATATTCCATCAATATGAAAATGAATGGCAAACAAATGACAAAGACCAGATGATAATAAATCGAGCTCCAAACATGATAATAAATCGAGCTCCAAAGGGCCAGATAGTCAATAGAAGCCGCTTACGGAAACCATCACCGCGAAGAGTTTAGTTTTACTTGAAAATGTTGGGGTTCAGCCAATCCCTGCAAAGCCATGCACAAAATAAGACAGGAAAACAAAATGAAAAAGAAAAAGTACATGATCCATCATTAAAGACATTGGTTTTGAGAATTGGTTGGCGATGTATAAGGAGGGTGTTACTAAAAAGTGCAAACTTACTTGCTGATATCATCAAGATGGTCGTCGAAATCAACTATTTCTTGCCATTTTTTCGTACTGATGTAATCCATTAGGACTACGTTGGCGGAGGGCTCTTTTAGGACCAGCTGACTGCTTCCATCTGATCCCTCTTGACGCCACGATTTCGATGAATCCCTTGTGTATAGCTGCAACACAAGGAGTGAGTGAATGTTAAAGGAATGGACCGGTAGATTGAAAGCTCGCAATAGAGATGATCCATGAGATCTCAAAGATGACATCCACAAAGCAGAAGTATATGATGAAGAGGTAGACATCGAAGAATTATGTTAAAACTGTTAATTATCGATCATGTTAATGGTTCTACCGATGCTACAGTAAGTTGGTTCATTCTCTGTTGTATCATTGTTGTAGTTGCTCTTGCTACAGCACAGTACTATATATGGTACAGTAGCTGAGACTTATTAGTTCTGACTTGTATTTTAGCTTAGTTCAGCTAGTTTTAAATTACTTAATTTACTATCTCTACTTTCTTAGTCAGAAGATGCCTAGTAGGATTGGACTTATTCGACTGTAAGCTTTCAGACACCATACAGTAGGCCAATTAAGAAGAACATGAGGCAAAAACGTCAAGATGCGAACAACCAGATTCAGTTTCTCTTACAACTAATCCACTTTAGTCTTTATGAAGACCACCTATTTCTACTCTACCTTTTCAATGCTATCTTCATAACTTCAAACTAACCAATTCCTACGAGCTCCTGATCTATTGAGGTAGTCTAACCAACCAGGCCAACACACATTATCAATAAGGTCAGTAGGCAGTTCTTCATAAAGTATAGGGTCCACATAGAGAAATCCAAAACTAGCTCACGTTGGCATTGGCTTACACTTGAGCCTGGATGTAAGCTGAACTCGACCAGCTTTCAGCACAAAAGTGAACCACCGTAAATCAATAGGGTGAATGATCTATACAGAAACATTTAATACAAGTGCCTACCATCAACTCTAAGACCTTTTTCAATGATTCTGTGACGAATGATCTATACAGAAACAAAAGGGTGAATTGAGGAAAGGAAAATTTATCTGCTTGACATATATATAACTATTCAACATACACAAAGATGTTATCAATTCTCTTTGAACACAATTCATTTTAAAGAGAATTATAGCAGTTCTTATGCACAAATACTATTCACTAACCATCACCAATCAAAAGAAGTATTAACGGCAAACAGAAGATCTCGCTAAATACACCTACAAATATTTGTAAGCCATATAATTCCCTACAGCCAGAACATCAATAAGATAGAATGCCCTATAGTTTCCTGGCTAAAATGATTATTATTCAAATTGGTTGAATATGCAGTAGAAATTGGTTGAGTATGCAGAAAAACTCTAGTCAAATTAGGACTCATAGATGAGGTCGCTACAACAATAAGCTGCCTAAGACTAATCTAGAAACATCTTAGAAATGATAAGAGTTTATAACCTATACATAACACCCATCTTTCGCTTTCAAAATATATATGCTGCAACATGTTGTAGCATTGTAAGCACTTCTTACTTGTAATGAAGTCCATTTGAAGCAATGTATTCAGAAAAGGAAGAATTCTCACGAACCAAATCATTTCCAGGTAGTGCAATATCCAATACGTCCCTTGAGCAATCCTGCATAGGCAGATGAATATAACAAAAAGCAAATGACAGTGCAACCAAGTGTTCTCTTAATTAGATATCGCAAAATGGCCAGCCACTGATAGTGACAAGCTTTTTTTAGTGTTTTTATGTGAGGAAAATGCAGAAAATATAATGGCTGTGTATTTGATTACCTATAGTTTGTGAATAACTATATGTAAAAAGTTCCCGTAGCCAATAACTAAGTGAATGTGAATTTCACTCAAAAACAGAACTATGTGAATCCAAAAGGGACAGGCAATTCAAAGACAAATCTTTTATCTGTGAAATAGTTTGAAAATCTAAGCACAAAGTCACCAACTTAAAGAAATGCCCCCACAAAATCTGAAATTTTCTTATGGTTAAAATACAGAAAATCCACATGAAAATATCACAATTTGAACTTTGACACCTTGAATATAAAAGCCTAAATTCAATCCCATGAGGAGTAGACTTTAGATTGTTAGCACTAACTATAGAAAATACAATTGTCAATCAAAAATTATATTCAAAGGAGTTTTCAATTTAAAAGAAATAAAATCTATATGAAACCAAAGTTTTCTATAAGTTTTTCAACTTATTCAATGAATTCACTCCGAATTAAAAGTTTTCACCAATCCTTCATCCCTTTTGAAAATTCCTGGAAAAAAAAAAAAAAAAATCAAATTAGTGAAACAATAAAATCAAAAGGCTCCTAAATCATCTTTCAATTAGAGACCAAACAAAACAAATTAAAAATTCTTGCATATAAAGCTCTTAAACAGTCATAAGTGATTACATTTAAATTTTATTGTACCTAACAATTTTGCTTACTATGTTAATAAAAGAGCAAATAATTGATAATTAGTCATGACAAAAATTCTTAGGCTCTTATAGTTATGATAATTAGTCACGACAAATAAAATTAGTCAGAACAAACAAGACTATCATGATAATTATTTCACAACAAACGAATTACTTACCTTGCAATTAAATGTTGGCTTTGCAATCAAATTTCACTTCAACTTGGAGTATCACAATCAGTTCTACTACCGGCATCTTGAACCTACATTATAAAAAGCATTATAATATAGATAAGAAACAATTAAGAAAACAGCACATGCAATAATTATTTTAAAACTTATAACTAAATGTCTAGAAATTGAAATGAGTTTATGACCTTTGAAGATTGAGCATCCGATTGCTTTGAAAAAAGCGAATCTACTTTGGCCTCAATAGAACTTAGGTCAAAATGAAAGGGAAAACCGCAAACACTACTAATATGCAATAAGTTGCTTAGAAACTTTAAGAATTAATAGTGAACTGCACATGATTTCATTAAAAAAAAAAAAAGAGGACAATCAATTTGGATCACATGCTCCAACAAATCCTCCTATCATTTACATATATATGTTCTATGCACCCATATTTTTATTATTGATAATGTAATCAACCTCCTAGTACAGTAGTACATGAACAATGTGAGCCCATTCAAAAGCAACGATAAAATCTAGATACTGCATTTAAGAATTTGACAAACCAAAAGAACATTTATCACTTAAGGCCATACCTGCACAAGTTCTGATAGTGCTTTCCGGATTTTATCTCTGGAAATAATCAACCCCTGTTCTGGAACTTGAGTGGGAAATATAGATGGACTGGGTTGAGAGGAGGGCAGTATTTTTTTGTTTTAAGTGGAAACAGGCTAGGTAGACTAGAATAATATATCATTTCATGAAATTATATACATCTCCAAGATTTACATATAGAGTTCACCGACAATACATTTCGAAGTCAAAAATTAGCTCTCCATGATTTAACTCCAGATTTGGGAATTAGTATTCTATTCCATATCATATTTGATTATGATTAATAATGGTGGTCTTTTGATCATTTTCTTTGTTAAGGAACACTATATAAAATTAACCCCAAGATCTCCTCAACCTCTATAACACATCCTAAGATTTGTAGTTAGTGAAGTTTTAAGCAGTAAACAATGGTTAGATCTTGGATCGACCAAATAATTAAAAATTTGATCTATTTGCTAGATCTAACTGAAGGAATCTGATTCTGTGTAGATAACTATGCTGGAAAGAATTTGATTATAGGGAATTTTTACCAATTGCATAGCAAATATTGGAATCATAAAACAAAAATCACCTCAAATGCATGGAAACAAACAATATGATGAACCAATCGGGATCAAATGAACCCTAGATCGATTCCGAACTCGCCAAAACCGAACTCACCTCAAAGATCGAGGATCCTCCGCCGCCGCGGGGAGATCTCGGACGCCGCCGCCGCCGCCTCTTCTCAACCTCCAACGGGAACGAAGAGAAGGGGAGAGAGCCGCCGCCGCTGACTCTTCTCAATCTCCAACGGGAACGAGGAGGAAGAGGGCGGGAGAGAGAGAGAAAGGGAGAGAGAGAGAGAAGGGAATGGGTTTGATCGTGGTTTTTTTTTTTTTTTCTTTTTTCTTTTTTATTTTGGGTGGGAGATTGGGCAACGGCTGGGTTTTAGTTGCCCGATTTTAAAAAAAAAATATGTTTTGGACCGAATTTTGAAAGTTTGTTAAATTTTTAAATCGAATTTTGAAAGTAGATTTAATTTTTAATTTTTAATATGATATAAAGTTTTAATAAAAAAATAATTAAATTTATTGATGAATTATTATTTAATATTTTAATAAATTTGGCATTAAATCGAAGAATTTATTTTAATTTTAATTTTTATTATATTTAGATTCAACAACATAGCTAGCTAATTTTGATAATTTTTTTTTTTTCAAAATTTTTATTTCTTGAGTTAAAATTATATTATTTTATTTAGAAAATATAAAGAATATAAAATCATATTTCAATTTTTAAAATTTTGGATTGAAAAAAATTAATTTAATTTTAACTAAATTATTTACCGACGCTTTATAATTGTTATAACGATTCATTAAAATCGCTGCTAAAATATATTTTTACCAGCATTTTAGAACTGTTATAATAATTTATTGAAATCGCTGCTAAAATATATTTTTACTAGCGCTTTTATTAAGTGCTACTAAAATAATTATAAAGCCAATCACCTCTTATCTAACCACCAAAATAGAACTTCTTTGATATAATAGAGTCAGACTTGGATACCAAAACACTCCAATTTATTACCATCTCTAGAGACAATATACCTAATCAAATATATCTCAAGCTCCTAATTTTTGGGAACTTCCAACTTACCTAGACTTTATGGACAATTTCATTACTTCAGCTTGGAAAAAATTCGGAAAATAATACGAATTTTAAAATAACATAATCAAAAAGAGAAAGCTTCCAAGTGTTTGCGAAAAGATAAATCACATATAGGAGAATTATGTGAACTTAATCATTCAGAATGTCTAAGGTTAGTAGTAGTTTTCATGAGAGAAGGCAAACTATGCATAGTGTGTAATAAAGAGAAATGGCAAACCTGATCTATAACATGTTCATCATATAAGACATCAGAACTGAAAGTACACATGGAGGCTCCCAAGCTCACAGATGATACTGTAACTTCAGATGGGATGAAAATCTGTTTGTATGAATCAAATGGAAATGACATGGAAAGGTAATCTTCATAATAGCTGCAAAAGAAACAAAAAAAGACACATGTGTAGAAGAAATAACAATGTACATAAAAGAAAATATAAAAAATAGCAAAAGTAATGTAGACCAATCACATAATCACTCAAGTTGCGTACCTAAACGCATTATGGAAAAACTCAACAGTGTTTTGAAGCTTTGAAAAATTGGGAGAAAAACACATATGTGATACATTGGTATTATGCCTGTCAGGAAGGATTTCGAATGGACCAACAACCAAAGATATCCATCCAGCATTAACTGGAGTGCTCAACTTATAAACATATGTTTTCCTTGAAGGATCATCTTTGCTTAAAACCTGCATGAGATGGCCAGCTCAGAACAAAAAAAACTTCAACACCTAGCAAAATTCATTAACAATAACTTTTCAAGCAATTCGTGAATCGCACATGCAATAATGAGATTAAAACGTATTAACTGATTTTGTCTAGAAATTGAAATATACTTTAACACTTGAAATATTAGCATCAAAGATTGGTCATGAAAAAAAATTTACTTTAATTTTAAATGCTTATGTCAAAATGAAAGAAAAAAACCGCAAACAAAATTTAAATATGCTGGAAACTTTAAAACTTAATGTGAACTGCACATGATATTCATTGAAAAAAAAAAAAAGAGGACAAACAAGATCCATGCTTTAACAAACCTCCTATCATTTAAATATAATGTTCTATGCACCCAATTTTTATTATTGATAATGTAATAAATTTAGTACAAAGTAAATGAACAATGTGAGCCCTTCAACAAGCAACGATAAAATCTAGATAAGCATTTAAAATTTGACTAACAAATTAAATTTATCAATTAAATACCTGCACAAATAATTTTAACTCTAAATAATCAACCCCTGTTCTAACACTGGGTTGAGAGGAACCCTAGTATTTTTTTGTTTTAAGTTAAACAGGCTAGGTAGACTAGAATAATATATCATTTCATGAAATTATATACATCTCCAAGATTTACATATAGAGTTCACCGACAATACATTTCGAAGTCTAAAAATTAACCCTAAACCCTAAATTTAACCCAGATTTGGGAATAGTATTCTATTCCATATCATATTTGATTATAATTAATAATGGTAAACTTTTAATCATTTTCTTTGTTAAAAAACCCTAAATAAAATTAACCCCAAATCCCTAAACCTCTAAACACATCCTAAATTTGTAGTTAGTGAAGTTTTAAGCAGTAAACAATGGTTAGACCTTGGATCGACCAAATAATTAAAAATTTGACCCTATTTGCTAAACCCTAAACTGAAAATCTGAAACTGTGTAGATAACTATGCTGGAAAGAATTTGATTATAGGGAATTTTTACCAATTGCATAGCAAATATTGGAATCATAAAACAAAAATCCCTCAAAACCATAAACAAACAAAATGATGAACCAATCGGGATCAAATGAACCCTAGATCGAACCCTAAAACCCTAAAACCGAACTCACCTCAAAGATCGAAATCCTCCCCGCCGCGGGGAGATCTCGGACGCCGCCCCGCCGCCTCTTCTCAACCTCCAACGGGAACGAAGAGAAGGGGAGAGAGCCGCCGCCGCTGACTCTTCTCAATCTCCAACGGGAACGAGGAGGAAGAGGGCGGGAGAGAGAGAGAAAGGAGAGAGAGAGAGAGAAGGGAATGGGTTTGATCCTTTTTTATTTTGGGTGGGAGATTGGGCAACGGCTGGGTTTTAGTTGCCCGATTTTAAAAAAAAAATATGTTTTGGACCGAATTTTGAAAGTTTGTTAAATTTTTAAATCGAATTTTGAAAGTAGATTTAATTTTTAATTTTTAATATGATATAAAGTTTTAATAAAAAAATAATTAAATTTATTGATGAATTATTATTTAATATTTTAATAAATTTGGCATTAAATCGAAGAATTTATTTTAATTTTAATTTTTATTATATTTAGATTCAACAACATAGCTAGCTAATTTTGATAATTTTTTTTTTTTCAAAATTTTTATTTCTTGAGTTAAAATTATATTATTTTATTTAGAAAATATAAAGAATATAAAATCATATTTCAATTTTAAAATTTTGGATTGAAAAAAATTAATTTAATTTTAACTAAATTATTTACCGACGCTTTATAATTGTTATAACGATTCATTAAAATCGCTGCTAAAATATATTTTTACCAGCATTTTAGAACTGTTATAATAATTTATTGAAATCGCTGCTAAAATATATTTTTACTAGCGCTTTTATTAAGTGCTACTAAAATAATTATAAAGCCAATCACCTCTTATCTAACCACCAAAATAGAACTTCTTTGATATAATAGAGTCAGACTTGGATACCAAAACACTCCAATTTATTACCATCTCTAGAGACAATATACCTAATCAAATATATCTCAAGCTCCTAATTTTTGGGAACTTCCAACTTACCTAGACTTTATGGACAATTTCATTACTTCAGCTTGGAAAAAATTCGGAAAATAATACGAATTTTAAAATAACATAATCAAAAAGAGAAAGCTTCCAAGTGTTTGCGAAAAGATAAATCACATATAGGAGAATTATGTGAACTTAATCATTCAGAATGTCTAAGGTTAGTAGTAGTTTTCATGAGAGAAGGCAAACTATGCATAGTGTGTAATAAAGAGAAATGGCAAACCTGATCTATAACATGTTCATCATATAAGACATCAGAACTGAAAGTACACATGGAGGCTCCCAAGCTCACAGATGATACTGTAACTTCAGATGGGATGAAAATCTGTTTGTATGAATCAAATGGAAATGACATGGAAAGGTAATCTTCATAATAGCTGCAAAAGAAACAAAAAAAGACACATGTGTAGAAGAAATAACAATGTACATAAAAGAAAATATAAAAAATAGCAAAAGTAATGTAGACCAATCACATAATCACTCAAGTTGCGTACCTAAACGCATTATGGAAAAACTCAACAGTGTTTTGAAGCTTTGAAAAATTGGGAGAAAAACACATATGTGATACATTGGTATTATGCCTGTCAGGAAGGATTTCGAATGGACCAACAACCAAAGATATCCATCCAGCATTAACTGGAGTGCTCAACTTATAAACATATGTTTTCCTTGAAGGATCATCTTTGCTTAAAACCTGCATGAGATGGCCAGCTCAGAACAAAAAAAACTTCAACACCTAGCAAAATTCAACATTAACTTTTCAAGCTTCGCATTTCGCCATGCAATCTCTGGTGAATCGTGTGAACAGAGTCCAAAAAATGAGATTAGTTAACTTGTACATTAATCTGATTTTATCTAGAAAGAAAAATTATACTTTCTAACACAACAGAAATAATAGCAACAAAGATATGGTCATCTAACCTTCATAATTTAATTTAATTTTAAATGCTGCATGTAAAAATAAAAAAGAAAAAAAGAGTAGATGATACAAAAAATTTAAATGTTCTCTGCTTTCTGTTATTCTGTTGACAAACTTCCAAAGGTAACTACACCTAAAACATGCTATATTCTGTACCAAGACAACCTATCACATCCCTGAAGTAATAAACAAATGGAGTCCAGAACCTTCTTCCATGATTCCATCCTTTAATGTGAAATGGTTATTTCTGATAACCTAAAGGAAAAAGTGTGCTCCGACACCAAAGATTATATGGATCAAGGATGGTAAAATTTAATAACAAATTAAATTTACTAATATCAAACCCTAATTATCAAACAAATTACTAGTTAATTTACTAATATTTAACTATTTAACGTGCTTATCTACTAATTAACATTATCGTTAAACTAATTAATGTTTAACCAGTTGACAAAAACCCTAAACCCTAAACCCTTAAACCCTTAAACCCTAAACCCCAAACCCCAAACCCCAAACCCCAAGCCCTAAACCCTAAACACTAAAACCCTAAACCCTACAACCCTAAACCCTATAACCCTAAAACCCTAACCCTAAACCCTAAACCCTAAACCCTAAATTTACTAATATTTAACTATTTAACGTGCTTATCTACTAATTAACATTATCGTTAAACTAATTAATGTTTAACTAGTTGACAAAAACCCTAAACCCTTAAACCCTTAAACCCTAAACCCTAAACCCCAAACCCCAAGCCCTAAATCCTAAACACTAAAACCCTAAACCCTACAACCCTAAACCCTATAACCCTAAAACCCTAACCCTAAACCCTAAACCCTAAACCCCTAAACCCTAAAAAAACCCTAAAACCCTAAAACCCTAACCCTAAACCCCAAAACCCTAAACCCTAAACCCAAAACCCAAAACCCTAAACCCTAAACCCTAACCCCAAACCCTAAACCCTAAACCCAAAAAAAAACCCTAAACTAAAACCCTAAACCCTAAACCCTAAACCCTAAAACCCTAAAACCCTAAAACCCAAACCCTAAACCCTAAACCCTAAAACCCTAAAACCCTAAACCCTAAACCCTAAACCCCTAAACCCCTAAACCCAAAACCCTAAACCCTAAACCCTAACCCCAAAACACTAAACCCTAAACCCTAAACCCAAAACAATAAAACCCTAAAACCATAAACCCTAAACCCAAAACCCAAAAACCCAAAAACCCAAAACCCAAAACCCTAAAACCCTAAAACCCTAAACCCTAAAACCCTAAAACCCCAAACCCTAAACCCTAAAACCCTAAATCCCTAAACCCTAAACCCTAAACCCTAAACCCTAACACCTAAACCCCAAAACCCCTAAACCCTAACCCCAAAACCCTAAACCCTAACCCCAAAACCCTAACCCCTAACCCCTAAACCCTAACCCCTAAAACCCTAAACTACAAACAGGATTAAGTAAGACTACAAAGAGTGCTCTAAGAACATCCAATTTGGATTACAGTGCTTTATTAGTAGTACCCTGATTAATATTCTGAAAAAGATACAATTTGAATTGTGAATCGAATTGAATAGAAAGGGTCTGTTTCCATATGTATACGTTCAAGTTAATCCGATACTGATTACATACTAACATAATTATCTTCATAATGTAGTAACATTATTAATGAGAATTATATGTGCGCCTTTTAAGACGTACTAGGTGCATAAAATACTTGACCAAGCTGGAAGTATATTCCAAGTTCTTGCATCTATCAAACAAATTCAATATTACGTGCAAAATTTGTGTAATACATATTGAGCGTCACGGATTTTAAACACAGATCGGCAGTTAGTGATGATTACCTCATGTGTGATATTGAATGGTGCTCTTCTGGAGTCCTCTTTCCGGCACATAACGACAATGGTTCAAATTTTAACAATATAAATTGAATAGCTCATAATATACATTGGCACATAATTTTCCAACAACTAAACAGACAAATACAATACCTTCCGAATGTAATTTGGCACATGATTTTCCAAGTAAGCAGCATGAGTGCATGACCCTGATCTTGAACATGTACCTGAGAATATATATAACCAAAGACATGAAATACCTCCAGAACTTTTGCCTGAAAAGTAAAGAAAAGAAAAATATCGTTGTAGCAGTTACCACAATAAGGACAGGCTCGTATACTTTCCTTTTTCAAATCACCACGATGATCCTGCAACCATTAGTACGCTTCAAATATTCTGTCAGCACCAGAATTTTGTAATGCGAGAAGCAATTTATTATTCTTGCTTTTCATGTCCTTCAATCTGTAATAAAAACAATAGCCGGAAGTAACTTGTGCGACTGAACATCAAAGTCTCATGTAGTAATTAGTAAACTTATTGCTAAAAACGCCCTTACCTCTCCGAGCTCTTCCTCAAGAGTCCTTTCTCACTGAGTAAATGCGATTCCTTCTCCTTCCTTCACATTTTCATTTGATTTAATTCAAAATTTAGTTCCATAATTTGGGCACCAAGTTTCTCCTAATAACAAGAAGAATTCAACAAGTGTGATAAACACAACTAGTAGTACCACTACATACTATATAAGATGCGAGAAAAGTCTATCTAAAACAAACACCAGAATCATCATGTAGAGAATTTAACATTCAAATGAAGTAACAAGCTAACTGACAGAATTAAAAGTGAGGAAATGAACCATTTCAACACTGGGAGGTTCAAAAATTGGAAGCTCTGCTAGTTCCCTTTCAGCAGCAACAATATCTTCCTTAACCTTCAAATCCTTTTCTGGTGAGATTCCTCGCCTTTTCAGGTCTTCCATTTCAGCATATTTAGCTCGTACTTGCACACCCTAGAAAATAAAAATAATTGATAGTCAAAATATACTGCATCAAAATATAAATAGAACTCTAAGCATTGATTATTTAAGTAAAAGACGAGAATACAAGTTGGCACTCCTCTATAATATCTTTGTGAGAACTGGCATTTTGGTTTATCCAGTTGTTTATGCTCTCGCTATTCTATTCATGCATTTTTTTTTCACCTTCTTCTACTCCCTACAGAAGGAGACAGGTACAAAAAATCAAAAAAAAGATAATGAAATTCCACACTTATTAACACTTTTCATCACTACTATCTGATAAACTCAAACATCATAAAAAAGCAATAAAAAATATTTCTCCAAAATTTTATGACGCTGAACCTGTAGCCTTTTTCACCTTCTTCTACTCCCAATGTTACTAGATCTCTTTTTGTAGGCTTACATTATCACCGCGGTATTGACCGGAGGATAAAGATGTCAAGATTGAAGCAGTTTTCAGCAGATAATCAACACATTGCACAGCAAACTAACTCAAAACTCAGAAGTAGATGCCCAACATAGTAAGCAGAGTAGAGATAAAGGAAATATGATACGTCAAAGAACTAGCCTACATACTAAACAAACTAACGAAAAATTAATGTCTAGAATGGCATACCGAAGGACAACATAGTTTCATTAGACAAATAACCAGCATATATAATCATCAATCTAAGTAAATAAGAGATGTCTAGCGTGCAAACTGAGCTATCAAGAGAGCGACACAAGGTTAGTAAACAAACGGCACATATACTCATCAAACGAACAAAAAGCACTAATTATCAAACAAATTACTAGTTAATTTACTAATATTTAACTATTTAACGTGCTTATCTACTAATTAACATTATCGTTAAACTAATTAATGTTTAACCAGTTGACAAAAACCCTACACACTAAACCCTTAAACCCTTAAACCCTAAACCCTAAACCCCAAACCCCAAACCCCAAACCCCAAGCCCTAAACCCTAAATACTAAAACCCTAAACCCTACAACCCTAAACCCTATAACCCTAAAACCCTAACCCTAAACCCTAAACCCTAAATTTACTAATATTTAACTATTTAACGTGCTTATCTACTAATTAACATTATCGTTAAACTAATTAATGTTTAACCAGTTGACAAAAACCCTAAACCCTTAAACCCTTAAACCCTAAACCCTAAACCCCAAACCCCAAGCCCTAAACCCTAAACACTAAAACCCTAAACCCTACAACCCTAAACCCTAAACCCTAAACCCAAAACCCAAAACCCTAAACCCTAACCCCAAAACCCTAAACCCTAAACCCTAAACCCAAAAACAAAACCCTAAAACCCTAAACCCTAAACCCAAAACCCAAAACCCAAAACCAAAAAACCCTAAAACCCTAAACCCAAAACCCTAAAACCCTAAAACCCTAAACCCTAAACCCCTAAAACCCTAAAACCTAAAACCCTAAAACCCTAAACCCCTAAACCCTAAACCCTAAAACCCTAAAACCCTAAAACCCTAAAACCCTAAACCCTAAAACCCTAAATCCCTAAACCCTAAACCCTAAACCCTAACACCTAAACCCCAAAACCCCTAAACCCTAACCCCAAAACCCTAAACCCTAACCCCAAAACCCTAAACCCTAACCCCTAAACCCTAACCCCTAAAACCCTAAACCCTAAAACCCTAAACCCTAAACTACAAACAGGATTAAGTAAGACTACAAAGAGTGCTCTAAGAACATCCAATTTGGATTACAGTGCTTTATTAGTAGTACCCTGATTAATATTCTGAAAAAGATACAATTTGAATTGTGAATCGAATTGAATAGAAAGGGTCTGTTTCCATATGTATACGTTCAAGTTAATCCGATACTGATTACATACTAACATAATTATCTTCATAATGTAGTAACATTATTAATGAGAATTATATGTGCGCCTTTTAAGACGTACTAGGTGCATAAAATACTTGACCAAGCTGGAAGTATATTCCAAGTTCTTGCATCTATCAAACAAATTCAATATTACGTGCAAAATTTGTGTAATACATATTGAGCGTCACGGATTTTAAACACAGATCGGCAGTTAGTGATGATTACCTCATGTGTGATATTGAATGGTGCTCTTCTGGAGTCCTCTTTCAGGCACATAACGACAATGGTTCAAATTTTAACAATATAAATTGAATAGCTCATAATATACATTGGCACATAATTTTCCAACAACTAAACAGACAAATACAATACCTTCCGAATGTAATTTGGCACATGATTTTCCAAGTAAGCAGCATGAGTGCATGACCCTGATCTTGAACATGTACCTGAGAATATATATAACCAAAGACATGAAATACCTCCAGAACTTTTGCCTGAAAAGTAAAGAAAAGAAAAATATCGTTGTAGCAGTTACCACAATAAGGACAGGCTCGTATACTTTCCTTTTTCAAATCACCACGATGATCCTGCAACCATTAGTACGCTTCAAATATTCTGTCAGCACCAGAATTTTGTAATGCGAGAAGCAATTTATTATTCTTGCTTTTCATGTCCTTCAATCTGTAATAAAAACAATAGCCGGAAGTAACTTGTGCGACTGAACATCAAAGTCTCATGTAGTAATTAGTAAACTTATTGCTAAAAACGCCCTTACCTCTCCGAGCTCTTCCTCAAGAGTCCTTTCTCACTGAGTAAATGCGATTCCTTCTCCTTCCTTCACATTTTCATTTGATTTAATTCAAAATTTAGTTCCATAATTTGGGCACCAAGTTTCTCCTAATAACAAGAAGAATTCAACAAGTGTGATAAACACAACTAGTAGTACCACTACATACTATATAAGATGCGAGAAAAGTCTATCTAAAACAAACACCAGAATCATCATGTAGAGAATTTAACATTCAAATGAAGTAACAAGCTAACTGACAGAATTAAAAGTGAGGAAATGAACCATTTCAACACTGGGAGGTTCAAAAATTGGAAGCTCTGCTAGTTCCCTTTCAGCAGCAACAATATCTTCCTTAACCTTCAAATCCTTTTCTGGTGAGATTCCTCGCCTTTTCAGGTCTTCCATTTCAGCATATTTAGCTCGTACTTGCACACCCTAGAAAATAAAAATAATTGATAGTCAAAATATACTGCATCAAAATATAAATAGAACTCT
Organism: Tillandsia fasciculata; assembly: GCA_029168755.2. NCBI lineage: Eukaryota > Viridiplantae > Streptophyta > Magnoliopsida > Poales > Bromeliaceae > Tillandsia > Tillandsia fasciculata. Next base: position 13,485,051 of record CM054953.1, read on the forward strand.
AAGCATTGATTATTTAAGTAAAAGACGAGAATACAAGTTGGCACTCCTCTATAATATCTTTGTGAGAACTGGCATTTTGGTTTATCCAGTTGTTTATGCTCTCGCTATTCTATTCATGCATTTTTTTTTCACCTTCTTCTACTCCCTACAGAAGGAGACAGGTACAAAAAATCAAAAAAAAGATAATGAAATTCCACACTTATTAACACTTTTCATCACTACTATCTGATAAACTCAAACATCATAAAAAAGCAATAAAAAATATTTCTCCAAAATTTTATGACGCTGAACCTGTAGCCTTTTTCACCTTCTTCTACTCCCAATGTTACTAGATCTCTTTTTGTAGGCTTACATTATCACCGCGGTATTGACCGGAGGATAAAGATGTCAAGATTGAAGCAGTTTTCAGCAGATAATCAACACATTGCACAGCAAACTAACTCAAAACTCAGAAGTAGATGCCCAACATAGTAAGCAGAGTAGAGATAAAGGAAATATGATACGTCAAAGAACTAGCCTACATACTAAACAAACTAACGAAAAATTAATGTCTAGAATGGCATACCGAAGGACAACATAGTTTCATTAGACAAATAACCAGCATATATAATCATCAATCTAAGTAAATAAGAGATGTCTAGCGTGCAAACTGAGCTATCAAGAGAGCGACACAAGGTTAGTAAACAAACGGCACATATACTCATCAAACGAACAAAAAGCACTAATTATCAAACAAATTACTAGTTAATTTACTAATATTTAACTATTTAACGTGCTTATCTACTAATTAACATTATCGTTAAACTAATTAATGTTTAACCAGTTGACAAAAACCCTACACACTAAACCCTTAAACCCTTAAACCCTAAACCCTAAACCCCAAACCCCAAACCCCAAACCCCAAGCCCTAAACCCTAAATACTAAAACCCTAAACCCTACAACCCTAAACCCTATAACCCTAAAACCCTAACCCTAAACCCTAAACCCTAAATTTACTAATATTTAACTATTTAACGTGCTTATCTACTAATTAACATTATCGTTAAACTAATTAATGTTTAACCAGTTGACAAAAACCCTAAACCCTTAAACCCTTAAACCCTAAACCCTAAACCCCAAACCCCAAGCCCTAAACCCTAAACACTAAAACCCTAAACCCTACAACCCTAAACCCTAAACCCTAAACCCAAAACCCTAAACCCTAACCCCAAAACCCTAAACCCTAAACCCAAAACAACAAAACCCTAAAACCATAAACCCTAAACCCAAAACCCAAAACCCAAAACCAAAAAACCCTAAAACCCTAAACCCAAAACCCTAAAACCCTAAAACCCTAAACCCTAAACCCCTAAAACCCTAAAAACCTAAACCCTAAAACCCTAAACCCCTAAACCCTAAACCCTAAAACCCTAAAACCCTAAATCCCTAAAACCCTAAACCCTAAACCCTAAAACCCTAAACCCTAAACCCTAAACCCTAACACCTAAACCCCAAAACCCCTAAACCCTAACCCCAAAACCCTAAACCCTAACCCCAAAACCCTAACCCCTAACCCCTAAACCCTAACCCCTAAAACCCTAAACCCTAAAACCCTAAACCCTAAACTACAAACAGGATTAAGTAAGACTACAAAGAGTGCTCTAAGAACATCCAATTTGGATTACAGTGCTTTATTAGTAGTACCCTGATTAATATTCTGAAAAAGATACAATTTGAATTGTGAATCGAATTGAATAGAAAGGGTCTGTTTCCATATGTATACGTTCAAGTTAATCCGATACTGATTACATACTAACATAATTATCTTCATAATGTAGTAACATTATTAATGAGAATTATATGTGCGCCTTTTAAGACGTACTAGGTGCATAAAATACTTGACCAAGCTGGAAGTATATTCCAAGTTCTTGCATCTATCAAACAAATTCAATATTACGTGCAAAATTTGTGTAATACATATTGAGCGTCACGGATTTTAAACACAGATCGGCAGTTAGTGATGATTACCTCATGTGTGATATTGAATGGTGCTCTTCTGGAGTCCTCTTTCGGGCACATAACGACAATGGTTCAAATTTTAACAATATAAATTGAATAGCTCATAATATACATTGGCACATAATTTTCCAACAACTAAACAGACAAATACAATACCTTCCGAATGTAATTTGGCACATGATTTTCCAAGTAAGCAGCATGAGTGCATGACCCTGATCTTGAACATGTACCTGAGAATATATATAACCAAAGACATGAAATACCTCCAGAACTTTTGCCTGAAAAGTAAAGAAAAGAAAAATATCGTTGTAGCAGTTACCACAATAAGGACAGGCTCGTATACTTTCCTTTTTCAAATCACCACGATGATCCTGCAACCATTAGTACGCTTCAAATATTCTGTCAGCACCAGAATTTTGTAATGCGAGAAGCAATTTATTATTCTTGCTTTTCATGTCCTTCAATCTGTAATAAAAACAATAGCCGGAAGTAACTTGTGCGACTGAACAAAAAAGTCTCATGTAGTAATTAGTAAACTTATTGCTAAAAACGCCCTTACCTCTCCGAGCTCTTCCTCAAGAGTCCTTTCTCACTGAGTAAATGCGATTCCTTCTCCTTCCTTCACATTTTCATTTGATTTAATTCAAAATTTAGTTCCATAATTTGGGCACCAAGTTTCTCCTAATAACAAGAAGAATTCAACAAGTGTGATAAACACAACTAGTAGTACCACTACATACTATATAAGATGCGAGAAAAGTCTATCTAAAACAAACACCAGAATCATCATGTAGAGAATTTAACATTCAAATGAAGTAACAAGCTAACTGACAGAATTAAAAGTGAGGAAATGAACCATTTCAACACTGGGAGGTTCAAAAATTGGAAGCTCTGCTAGTTCCCTTTCAGCAGCAACAATATCTTCCTTAACCTTCAAATCCTTTTCTGGTGAGATTCCTCGCCTTTTCAGGTCTTCCATTTCAGCATATTTAGCTCGTACTTGCACACCCTAGAAAATAAAAATAATTGATAGTCAAAATATACTGCATCAAAATATAAATAGAACTCTAAGCATTGATTATTTAAGTAAAAGACGAGAATACAAGTTGGCACTCCTCTATAATATCTTTGTGAGAACTGGCATTTTGGTTTATCCAGTTGTTTATGCTCTCGCTATTCTATTCGTGCATTTTTTTTTCACCTTCTTCTACTCCCTACAGAAGGAGACAGGTACAAAAAATCAAAAAAAAGATAATGAAATTCCACACTTATTAACACTTTTCATCACTACTATCTGATAAACTCAAACATCATAAAAAAGCAATAAAAAATATTTCTCCAAAATTTTATGACGCTGAACCTGTAGCCTTTTTCACCTTCTTCTACTCCCAATGTTACTAGATCTCTTTTTGTAGGCTTACATTATCACCGCGGTATTGACCGGAGGATAAAGATGTCAAGATTGAAGCAGTTTTCAGCAGATAATCAACACATTGCACAGCAAACTAACTCAAAACTCAGAAGTAGATGCCCAACATAGTAAGCAGAGTAGAGATAAAGGAAATATGATACGTCAAAGAACTAGCCTACATACTAAACAAACTAACGAAAAATTAATGTCTAGAATGGCATACCGAAGGACAACATAGTTTCATTAGACAAATAACCAGCATATATAATCATCAATCTAAGTAAATAAGAGATGTCTAGCGTGCAAACTGAGCTATCAAGAGAGCGACACAAGGTTAGTAAACAAACGGCACATATACTCATCAAACGAACAAAAAGCACTAATTATCAAACAAATTACTAGTTAATTTACTAATATTTAACTATTTAACGTGCTTATCTACTAATTAACATTATCGTTAAACTAATTAATGTTTAACCAGTTGACAAAAACCCTACACCCTAAACCCTTAAACCCTTAAACCCTAAACCCTAAACACCAAACCCCAAACCCCAAACCCCAAGCCCTAAACCCTAAATACTAAAACCCTAAACCCTACAACCCTAAACCCTATAACCCTAAAACCCTAACCCTAAACCCTAAACCCTAAACCCTAAATTTACTAATATTTAACTATTTAACGTGCTTATCTACTAATTAACATTATCGTTAAACTAATTAATGTTTAACCAGTTGACAAAAACCCTAAACCCTTAAACCCTTAAACCCTAAACCCCAAACCCCAAGCCCTAAACCCTAAACACTAAAACCCTAAACCCTACAACCCTAAACCCTATAACCCTAAAACCCTAACCCTAAACCCTAAACCCTAAACCCCTAAACCCTAAACACAAAACCCAAAACCCTAAACCCTAACCCCAAAACCCTAAACCCTAAACCCTAAACCAAAAACAACAAAACCCTAAACAAAGTTTTTAAAGAATACAAAGTTTACCAAACCAAATTGATAGTCAAAACATTTTAACATAGCAAGAGCATGTATAATTAGCAGTTGTTGCAATAATGCAGCGAAAGACAGAAGATCAATAGGGTGGTTATATTAGGAAAAGTTGAAATAAAGGCAGAATGCTTACCCCAAAGCAGGAAAAGGACCATAATTTCCAAGGGGAAGCACCTGCATGAGATATTCCTTCTACCATTAAAAATATATGAACAAGTCTATTCGAGCCATGTAGCAAAAACACTGATAAAAAAATTTGGCATCCTAGTATCAAGCTCCAAAAAATGAATCTAGGCAATCTAGAAGAAAAGAATGTTAAAAAATTTGCAATCCCTCTATAAAATACGAAACAAAAATCCAAGCGATGTTGAAGAATATAGAGAAAATTACCTGGTTTAACTTGTTATCCTTTTCTCCTGCTGATAACGTCATTCCTGGGAATTGATGGCCTACGTTGGGCCAGTTTTGAATTGGGAAACTACTGTTGGATGCAAGCACAGTAGCGCCTGGTTTTGAGTTGGAAGTGTGGTGCCTGATTGTGATGCGGCCACTAGAAGTGCCTGCTGCTGAGAGATGAATGCTAGTTGCTGTTGGTGAACGGTATATGGTGAAACCATATTGGACTGCAGTACATCATAGGTGCAACAAGGTAAGCAATTATTACCAATGATCATGACTAGTAGAAATTTTCCATTTAAAACCTACATAAGTGCAAATACTTTGTTTTTTTTTCACTTTTATCATATGGGCCTCACTACCTTCTTTCCATTGGAGTATTGCATATAAATGGCAAAGTAATAAAACTTTGCAAATAGCTGCACATGCTTTGAGCAATTGAAAATTTGAACATCGGAATTAATATTTACTCAATCATAATGTTGATTATAATAAAACAATGATGTGTATCCAATTCAAATGCGACGCTCTTCAGGTCATATATGATTCAACTGTTAAATAGACAGTATTGTAGTTTTCTATTAAAATTCTTGTGTAAAATTGTTAGGTGTATTGATATTTCTAATTTTTTACAACTTTCACTTACATTAAAGGTTGTACTTAGGGAAGCTTTCTAAATATTGTAGTCGCATCACAAGTAACTACTGTAAAGTAGGCCACGAACCAGGAAGAGTAGACGTGCAGAAAAGGAGAAAAGAGTATAGAAATCCAGCCTAAGTAAGAACTGCACCATAACTTACACTCAAAATTTGCCCATCCATTGTCATCATTTGAAGATGGCGTAGATTCATGTTGGCTTGGACTCTCTTCAGAAAGAATGTTGAAAACATCAGTTGTTTGATCAACATTCCGCTGTAGAGAGACTGTAGAATTAAGCTCAGAAGGAGGTGTCGGCGAAGTTTGTGTAGAGACGGCCTGGGATGTCACTGTTTGTACTTTTGGTGCATAAGATACCTGTCATCATTCAATTGCAGCAGATTATTAGCATGGCTTTGTTTTTAGTATAATGAAACAATTGTTCCTGAAGATACAAGAGAAAAGCAACTCAGTTACAACATTTAACATATTCAAGAGATATTATACAACAAATTCAGTTGTCGTATGATTCTTGACTATTAATTGGTCTCCATCTGTCCATGACTTTATGTTTGGATTAAAATGCCAGTATCATCATTTTCTAAGATACACAGCACAATGAAACAACGCGACCGACCTTAACATTCGACAAAATGCGAGGCATATCATGAGCAGCTTGTAAGGAATAAAGTCAGCAGATTGAATTCATTCATCATGAAAATATAGTGATTATATCCCAAGTTAAATTTGAAATTTTGACCTTACATTTATAGAAACATTTCCAAAAATTTCTAATCAGTTCTCTCCTAGCCTGATGCATATACAGTACTAATTACTAAAAGTTGAGAATCCTGCAAAACTGCTTAGATAAAAAATTAGTATAAAGTAGACAAATAACAAGATACAATTTTCACCCACAGATTCCTAATAATATATTTAATTAATTGCTACAAGCATTTATCCCACAGCCAACATTCCTATTAAAGAAAAAATTGTAAATTCGTTTTGAGAAACTGATATAGCTCTTCAGAGGAAAATTTTGTTTCAACCTTCTGCATAATGTGTAGAAAGCAAGAACATTGACAAACACATTCAGAAAAAGCAGTTAGAATAAACACAATGTGTAGAAAGCAAGAACATTGAAAAACACATTCAGAAAAAGCAGCTAGAATAAACAAATTATGTGATCAAGATTACCGGGCTTGGAATTTTAGGAACAGCTAGACTGTTCCCAGCATGTAATGGTGATACTGAATTTCGCTTCTCAGGGGATTTTATATTGTTTCTGAAGTTAAGTCCAACTTCATCAGCAGATTTCCGCTCACTTGCAGTATTAGTTTCTTCTCTTACCTTTGAACATGCTGGCAAGGCTTTATCCCGGGGCACCCATCTTTTTTCTTCATATCTAGATGTTTACATTTACCGCATTAGTGGTTAAGCAATACAAATAAAGATGGAATTTACAGGAGATTCAAAGAGAAGATACTTAAGTACTCATACTTTGCACGAATAAAATTTTCAATTCCAACTCTGTCATAGTTTGGAGGTAGTTCTGCCTCCCAGTGGCTATTCGCCTTTTCATTTCCCATAGCTGCAGTCAATCCGAAAGCCATGATCAAAAAGCTTTAAAATATACTATTTTCATAAGGCCATACTACATCTAGGGCAGCATTAAAAGAAAACAAAAAAAGCCTAAAAGAAAGCAAATGCATTTACTTTGGATATAAGCGACCTGCTCTAGGAGCCATGTGTCCAGCCTGACAGATCTCACCTTTAAAATATATATATATATATCAATCACCAATGAAATGTAGCTTTAACCAGACAAATTTTTTAAATCCTTCATTTCGTCATAATAATGCTCGAGCATTTGCGCAAGAAACAGTGAAGCGCATGAATATCATATATTGGACATGCTAATACTCGTTGCGTGTGATTAATATTTTATTGGCTAGCTGCTCATCATCAATGCAACCTAAATGAATAAATTAAGCAATAGCATACGACCTTAGATATATGTACCCCCAGACTTCTATGGATTCCAGAGCATTGCATGCATATAAAAATCCCCAAATTCACGCTTGCCCATTGTGGACCCCTGCAATATGATGAACAAAAATTAGCTTTGATGAACCGGTTCATTTATAGAAAATAAAAGGACATAAGTTACCATACCCATGTGAGTTAAAGGAAAGAACTGTCAAGCCTAGTATTGGATCTATGTAGAAATTCCATGGGATGACAACTTTGCATGTATAGGATAGGACTATTGTAATTCAGACTACATGAAAATTTAAAAAACTGAGGAATCTGGTGAATATCATGCAGCCATTACATACTACAAAAACCATGCTATACAAAAATTTAAACACAACTGAACATAAGATTGTATTTTAAAATCTCGCAGATTAGACTTCTATGTGTACTAAACTGTTTCAAGGTAAAAGTTACCATTAAACATTTTGCTTTATGGATATTTCTTCACCAGCAAAAGAACGAAATAATGTACTACTTGCCTGAAGTTGATAAAGAAGTGATTTAATAGCTATTTTGATGGCAAATTTCAGTTTTGAAAAACAAATGCGCAAGGGAATCGCATAAAAAATATTATGAAGAAATTGCTGAAAATCTAGCTTAAAAATAGGGTAAGCTTCAAATTGCCCCCTTGTGGTATAGCTCATTTTCACTTTGCCACCGCGTGGTTTAAAAAGTTTCACTTTGACACCTGTGGTTTAGCTCATTTACACTTTGCCACTCTGGTTTTTTAAAAATTTTCACTTAGCCGCCCTATTTCACATAGAGTTTTTTGGTGAAATAAAAATAAACCACATGGGGGCGCAAAGTGAAATTTTTTAAACCACGGGATGGCAAAGTGAAAATGAGCTAAACCACAGGAGGAGAGGGGGGGGGGGCGCAATATAAAGTTTACCCTTAAAAATATGGAGTTCCTCTAAGTTCGGAAGGAAAAGCTAAGTATATAAATAAAATAGAAACAACATGATCCTGGATAATTACTTGGCTTTGCAGTCAGCACATTCTTTGTTCTCAGGCAACTTGAGAAGCCCGTCTAATATCTGCAAATAAATGAAGATGTATGAAGCAATGTTTTCAAGTTCCACCAATACTAAAAGAATTAGAAGAAAAAAAAAGTCGCAACAGAAAGCCCAAAAGAAATTAAAAGCTGTAACAAGCAAAAGATTCAGGAGGGAAAAAAAAGAAGAATATAAAGCTAGCAACCAGGCCACCAATATAAGGTTGGCTCTGAAGTCTTGCAAGTTCTTGCCATTCTCTCCAGAATCGTGTTCTCCATCACTAAAGGACAATGTCATTTCTCTCTGCTTTAAAATGGGATCTCTCTGAGCTTCTTGTCCAAGTTTGTTGAGCCTTCACTCTATCAACTGTGTGGCATCAACAACTAGTTATAAGAATTCCTCTCAGCTGATACTCAATATCACATAGGGATAATGCCTAAAAGAATTAGTTTTCATACCTTACGAATCAATAGTTATAACTTCAAAATGGATTTTAATCAACTATTAAATTAGATTTGGGTTGGACAGGATCTACATCTGCTAGACCCAGACCCAAACTCAAAATATACTGGACAGAGTCGGATACTAGTCAGGATCGCCAGGTGATGCAAGTCCAAGTGACAACTCTACCAAGAAGTGCGCTTTGGTTTCTTTAGATAAGCTAGAAGTTCAAGATCTTTTGGCGGTCAAACAAATTTCTTGTGCTTAAGTAGATAAGAGGTGCAACACAACCTTCATTATAATTGATTTGACAAATGGAGCATCAAATCCTACATTTGAAACGTGATTTCTAGTATGTAAAACAGAAGCTCACTAGATAAAGAAATTGGCTTACTCTAAGCTTAAATAGAGTTTGATGATGGCCTAAGTGAAAATCGTTAGCTTTCTTAGATTCCTGCTTTTGGGGCTTAATTATCAGAGTCATTTTGAAAGGCCTTCTATTGTTAATATTGGTATTGTTCTAACTTATGATTCTCTCATTGGTGGAGTCGCAAAGGCCACGATTAAGGCTGCGGTCATCGATACCAAAGAAAATAGGACTGTTCTTCACGGAATTTGGCCGAATCTTATAATGCAGGACTCTAATTGTAGTGCATTTATTGCATCCATAGAAGGTAAATCCATCTCAATCTATTTCTTTTTGTGCTTGATGAGAATTTGTAATTGCCTATATCTCTCTCTTTCTCTCTCTCTCGTTCCATCACCTTCCTTCTCCCAAACCCTTTCTCCCCATTATATCTCAATTCCATCCCCACGATTGAGCTCGAATCATCATCGGCGCCGTCACACTCAGAATTGAGTCATCACGGTGTGTTGCGTCTCCGATTCGACCCTTCGGTAGCAAGAATCATCATCGTCGCCATCCTGGGCTCGCGAGGGATCCTCCGAGCCGGTTGCAACTCAGACTCGAGCTTAACACGACCATTCCTATTATTCTAGTCCAACAATCCAAACTCTAAATCAGTTATTGAGAATAGATCTGGCATGGCCGCTATAACCAATGCTCAATAGCAAAATCTGATGAGCATATACCTTCATGTCAAGTACAATTTTTCTGGTAGATGTCAAAAGTAGCTTCTGATCTGAGATGGATTTCTTAAAACAGAAGCTCACTAGATAAACAAATTGGCTTACTCTAAGCTTAAAAAGAGTTTGATGATGGCCTAAGTGAAGATCGTTAGCTTTCTTAGTTTCCTGCTTTTGGGCTAAATAATCAGAGCCATTTTGAAAGGCCTTCTATTGTTAATATTGGTATTGTTCTAACTTATGATTCTCTCATTGGTGGAGTCGCAAAGGCCACGATTGAGGCTGCGGTCATCGATACCAAAGAAAATAGGACTGTTCTTCACGGAATTTGGCCGAATCTTCTAATGCAGGACTCTAATTGTAGTGCATTTATTGCATCCATAGAAGGTAAATCCATCTCAATCTATTTCTTTTTGTGCTTGATGAGACTTTGTAATTGCCTATATGTGTAAAGTTGGATTTTCTCATTGACAATTTTTCATGTATTTGTTAATCCATCTGAGTCTAAACCACTTCAACTTTTATAGTTGTTAATCCATTTATTTGTTAATCCATCTCAGTCAATTTTTGATCTTTTAGGTTTTTGCTACAGTTTGGATTGCTGTTCATTTAGATTTTTACTAATTTTGAGCAATTTAGGTTTTATCTTTTAGATACAATATCAAGCTTCTTTATAATTATTTTTTGGGTTTATTGGACATTGCTTTCAAATTTGATTTGAATTGTTTATTTACATTTCTGTGGTTCCTATTTTATTGAAGGTGAGAATTGGATTTGATTATCTCTATTGGGTTGTGCTCAAAATTTGATATATTTTTATCTGTTGCTGAGTTTGGATGTGACATATTAATGAAATAATATGTTTCTATTGATACTGAAATTTGAATTGTTTTTGTGCAATTTGAGTTATTTATTCTAGAAATACATCTTTTGCTGAAAAAGAAATAATAGTAGCCCATTTTACCCTATTAATGAATAACTTAAATTTGACATTTTAATTGTTTATTAGTTTCTGTTTGTGACCTAACCATGTCTTAGTTTGAATTAACAAATCATAATTAGTAAATAAATTATTTTTCCTTCTTTTACGTGATACTATCCCTCAGATTTATTTTGCTTCTAGAATAATGATTACTATTATTATTAATGCATCTATCTGTCTATTTATTTTCTTACCAATTCCGATTGTCAATAATCTATGCTCACGTTAATTGCACGATATTTTTGTCAAACTTTCTTTTTTCTTACCTAAATGCAATTAACATTTTAATCTCGCGGTATTTTTTTTAAAAATGTACATAAGGCTACTCTATATATTTTTTCTTTTTTTTTACTATAATTTTTTTGGCCTTTAAAATTTTAATAATTATATATCCTAATTAACTGAAATATTATCTACTCGCTGCGAAGCGCGGGCCCAACACTAGTTACTCAAAATAGGCAAACTAAATTACAAGAAATTATAAAGCAAGCATACCGAATTATCCAAAGCAGCTGGGCTGATCAAAATATCTTTTACAGCACTAGGAGCATCAAATACTTGATCAAGCCGGGAGTATATTCCAAGTTCTCGCATCTATCAAACAAATTCAAAATTACATGTAAAATTTGCGCAATACATATAGTGTGTCACAGATTTTAAACACAAGTCGCAGTTACTGATGATTACCTCAGGTTTGATATTCAATGGCGCTCTTCTAGAGTCCTCTTTCAAGCACATAATTAAGGATCGGAATGTCATAGGATTTCAGATTTCTAACCAAGAAATCTCGATCAAGAACCATCCTGCGTAATAAGGGAATGCAACAAAAGCTAAGCACCTAGAATGATACAGATCATATAAAGTAAATATCAGCATAGGATTGTGCCGAAAGCTACAAGACAATGGTTCAAATTTTAACATTATAAGTTGAATAACTACTAATATACGTTTTCTTTGATACCAATTTAGAAGTAATACAATATGCAACAACTAAACTGGCAAATACTATACCTTCCGAATGTAATTTGGCACACGATTTTCCAAGTAAGCAGTATGACCCTGATCTTGAACCTTTACCTGAGAATATATATAACCAAAGACATGAAATACCTCCAGAAGTTTTGCCTGGAAAGTAATGAAAAGAAAAATATCACTGTAGCAGTTTTTCTATTCTCTTTAATACAATTTTTTCGGCCTTAAAATTTTAATAGTTATATAACTTAATTAACTGAAATACCATCTACCCGCTACGAAGCGTGAGCCCGAAACTAGTTGCTCAAAATAGGTAAACTAAATCATAAGATATTATAAATCAAGCATACCGAATTATCCAAAGCAACTTGGCTGATCAAAACATCTTTTACAGCAAGCAATAGGTGCATCAAATACTTGATCAAGCCGGAAGTATATTCCAAGTTCTCGCATCTATCAAACAAATTCAATATTACATGCAAAATTTGTGCAATACATATTGAGCATCACAGATTTTAAACACAGATCGGCAGTTAGTGATGATTACCTCATCTGTGATATTGAATGGTGCTCTTCTGGAGTTCTCTTTCAGGCGCATAATTATGAATCGAAAAGTCGAAGGATTTTAGATTTCTAATCAAGAAATGTCGATCAGAACATCCTGAGTAATATAGGACTGCAACAAAAGCAAAGCACTTCGAAATGATATAAGATCGTATAAAGAGAATATCAGCATAGGATTGTGCCGAAAGCAAGAAGACAATGGTTCAAATTTTAACATTATAAGTTGAATAGCTCATAATATACATTGGCACATGATTTTTCAACAACTAAACAGACAAATACAATACCTTCCAAATGTAATTTGGCACATGATTTTCCAAGCAGCATGACCCTGATCTCGAACATTTACCTGAGAATATATATAACCAAAGACATGAAATACCTCCAGAACTTTTGCCTGAAAAGTAAAGAAATGAAAAATATCGTCGTAGCAGTTACCACAATAAGGACAGGCTCGTATACTTCCTTTTTCAAATCACCACGATGATCCTGCAACCATTAGTATGCTTCGAATATTTTGTCAGCACCAAAATTTTGTAATGCGAGAAGCAATTTATTATTCTTGCTTTTCATGTCCTTCAATCTGTAATAGAAACAACAGCCGAAAGTAACTTGTGCGACTGAACATCAAAGTCTCATGTAGTAATGAGTAAACTTATTGCTAAAAACACCCTTACCTCTCCGAGCTCTTCCTCAAGAGTCCTTTCTCACTGAGTAAATACGATTCCTTCTCCTTCCTTCACATTTTTATTTGATTTAATTCAAAATTTAGTTCCACTGCAGAGAAGATGAAAAAAGATGGACCGACTCGAGCCTCTTTATTTCTTTACTTTTATCAACAAGTGCACGATGTTGAATTGGTAACTCAGGATTACCAACAGCTTTTGCAGTCTCCTCCAGAAGTTGAATTAGAGTTAGCTAAGCAAATTCACATACCCGATCTTGTGGCAGGAACTAGAAGGACAATACTGAAGATGTCACAACAATCCAACAATCCAAAAACAAGTAGACTGAAAGAAAAATTACAATAGAATGACTGGATGAGAAAATGAAAGATTACAGCATCATATATTCTAGAAGGATTCATGTTAGCCACATTTCATGTGGAGTTTAACAAGTTAGAAACTAAGTTAGTTCAAAAACTATTAGGTATAATTAGAAAAGCAAACAAAAAAAAAAAAAGGGACACGATGAAGATTAAGCAGTATATGCAAGCACAGCCACAACACAGTCAAAAATCAAAGTAATGCAGTTAAAACCAATATGAACCCAAAATCAATTTCATCAAAAAAAGGTCGAACCAGCAGCTCTCTGGTAAGCCCTAGAGAGATGGCGCACACGAAAAAGCTCTTCCCGGAACCATTGGGGCCGATGACGAGATTGAAGCGCGAAACGAGCTTGCATTTGAGGTGATCGTAGGTCACGAAGTTGTGGATTTCGATCTCTACTATGCTCCTCGGCACGTAATCGCCCTCCCCTCTAAATCCATGTAAAATCTCGTTAGAATTTGACAGAACGAGAGAGAGAGAGAGAGAGAGAGAGAGAGAGAGAGAGAGAGAGAGATGAGGGTTGAAGAGAACCTTTGATTGAGCTTGGAGCGCTTCGATCCGCGGTGCGCCATTGCTCGGCCTCGTCCCCTTTTTACGTAGCTCAAAGATCTTCGGCTTTGCTCTAATGGCGATGCGAGAGATCGACTCTCGGCATCCTTCTAATACCATAAGATAAAACTTTCATCCTCCAAACCTAAATTAATCACATTCCCAAAATTTCCGATACCAAAGTTCATTCCATTAATCCCATTCCAAATATTAAAACTCACACATATACCTACATAGGAAATTGTATCCAAACTCCCCAAAAAAAACAACTAAATTCTTAACACTCATTGTCCTCTCTAAGAGAATACTCAATGAAGACATTTTTATCGATAAACAAGTTTTTAATTCACTTATACAGGGGCGCCTAAAAGAAAATCAATACTTGCAGATATTTTGGGCAAGATTTTGTGTCAAATTAAATGCCATCAAGTCTATTCTCATTGCTTTGTGTAATGTTAATTATCAAATCAACCCACTAAAGGCACATGCTACTTAAAAAAAAGAAACTTATCTTCATGATGCGCCATGTGGTTTCTACTTCTAAACTCCATAATTTAAAAATCACAAGACCGCCAAGGATGATGTTTAGAAACATGTAGCATATTATCAGCACAACATCAGTAGTTTGTTGATTTAGTGCACTTTTCTGACTACCAAAAGTAAAAAATATCATCCAAGTCTCAAATTTGAATTTTTCAAAATTATTGAACTCGTAAAACATAGAAATAAATATTATAAGTACTTATACATTATATCTTCACACAAGATGCTTCAAAATCATTCCAATTTCACAAAAACTATAAATTTTAATCCAAAAACATCAAGCTTCCAAATAAAAATTGTAAAAATACTTAAAACCAACATACATCATACTCACGTCATCAAAAAGCAATCCAGAGGTACAAAAACTATCAAGATGTAATGGATCATGAAGTTAATTAATGAAGATTGCTATATAACATAAACTTAACAAATAAACTCTAAAATTAGAAGATTGCATAATTTAAGTACCAGGGGTGGCTCTTCGAGCATCTTTTAACTATATCCAACCGTATATCACCATATACCTTTCTTTTTTTTTTAAATGCATCGAAAACATGTGGTAGCTTCACACACTTACCGGACGACCGGAGTGGTAGCTCTTTCCTACATGTGGTGGTAGTTTTCACACTCCCTTTGGGATGTAACTCTTTCCACATCTTTTTATGCATACAACATTTTATTTTCTATAATCACTTTCCCCCTAAATGTGCAATCTCTAATTAGAAGATTGCGTAATTTAAGTACCAGGGGTGGCTCTTTGAGCATCTTTTAATCATATCCAACCTTATATCACCAGATATCTTTTTTTTTTTAGATGCATCAAAAACATGTGGTAGCTTCACACACTTACCGGACGGCCGGGGTGGTAGCTCTTTCCTACATGTGGTGGTAGTTTTCACACTCCCTTTGGGATGTAACTCTTTCCACATCTTTTTATGCATATAACATTTCATTTTTCATAATCTCTCCCCCTAAATGTGCAATCCCTAATTAAAAAGTGTATAAACTAAGTTATGTCATATAGATAATTTTCATTTATTATCTTCAACAGCACACAACCAAGATAGTATAAATACCTAGAGATTACTACAAGATTAACGAAAGTTGATAGAGACAAAAAAATATGTATAAATTATATCTCAATATGTAGTGTATTCAATCAAAAATTATAACTAAAATAAAATCAATTATGAATTAAAACAACTAAAGCTACCATCTTGCTTAAAATACTAATTAATGTTGAAACCCAAAAAATAAAACAAATATGGAAACAAATGTATAATATAAAACAAGTAATTCAACGATTAAAAAGAAAATAAAACCGATCAATGCACTACTAAGACCCCGAGATGAAATTTGAGGATGAAATTTACTTTAGGATAGGTAGGTAACCTACAATGTGATACCATGTAACGATGTCGATAATCAATTCTTTTCAAGTTGAACTATAGGATTATTTAATTGACCCAAATATGTGGGTCGGACCATGCATTGAATCAATTGATATTGTGCCATGATATTCCGTGTTGAGAATATTTGTATGATATTAAAGTTTATATGTAGAAGCTTATCCATGAATTCTATTTCAATCGATGTTTAGAAAAACCTTTGGGTTGTTGAATTAATGCACGACGATTAATATTTCCATTCACGGAATTTTAAATATAATTTCCTAATAGGTGTATGTGTGAAATATAATATTCGAAGTGGGTTTAACACAAATGAATTTAAATATGCAAATCTAATATATTTAGAACATCTACAATATAAGTACTTTTCTTTTGTCAACAAAAAAAATTCATCGACAAAATACTCAGTAGGAATTCCTTTGCATTTTGCTCTTCCACTATACCTCTATTTGGTAATTACATGCTCTCTACACAAAAGAAAACCCTCCATCCCTAATTCAACTCTAAGGTAAATTTCTCAATCATCCTAAAATTAAACCTAACTTTCATTTTCCTTTATATGCATTTTTATTCTCAATATCATCCCCGGTGTCTTAAATCAAGTTTTCTCCCGGTTTGGAAATATAAAGTTTATTTTTTAACAAATCAATCAATGACTCATTTTCTAATTTATTTCATCCTGGATTCTACCAACGACAAATAATTTACAAACTCTAAAATTTACTAAATGTCTACAACTAGTTATCTATAGTTACATGCGAGTTGTACAATACTAAATTCAGTACATGTAGGGAAAAAAAAAAACTATTGAACTTTACAGATGGCAACAACAACAACAAAAAAAAAACTTTTAGTCAAAAAGGTGTGTAGTAGAAGAACGAAGTAAAAAGAGCAACATCACCTGTCGGAAAGGGTAGCTCCTTCAGTAGCAAGCTTCCCATTGTCTTTCCATACAAATAGCAAGTTAGGGACGGATGGTTTCCTTCTTGCTCTACCGCTAGGACTACTGATTTCCTTCCAGATAATTATAAATTGTTATTCACTAATGCATTATATATTGATTGTATATACTAATTATCTAACAAACTACTAGTTAATTTACTAAGTATTACCTATTGGATTTACTAATATACACAAAGACACATTTTTGGAAGATAAAACAAGTTCGCATGCATGTTTTTTCATCTTCATAATACATTTTTACTTGATCAGTTGTAACTAACTAGATCTCGTATGGATGCTAGAATTCCAATTCATGAATAGATTCAGGATTAACCAACCAAAAAAAAATCCAAATAAATATAGCGAAAATGGCATATCTCTATCAAAGAGAAAGTCGCGGCTCACTTTAAACTAATGACCCACTTTAAACTATGTTACCAGCTAGTACTAGATCAAGAACGATCTTAATTACATATTCAAACACCAAACAAACCATTATTGCGGAAATCACATAAATATTCTACAACACCATTACAAATTTGCAATTGGTCTTGCACATTTCAACTTTCTTTTTTCAGTTTATTACAGAAAGCAAAAGTGAAAACAGGGGCAAACAAGCAGTAAGGATGGTTCATCGTGCGGTGAGAAGAAGTTGCAAGCTTAATTTAGATGGGAATACTATGATAATTACATGTTTTTTCATTTTCAAAGAAAAGTAAAGATAACAAAAGATTTCAAAATGATTAAATTTAAAGATCCAAGTCAGATGCTTGTGAGAATACTAACATGTTGAACACTAACTCATTATGTTATGTGAACAAACAATTAAACAAGAGAAAGCAAGAAAGCTACCAGGTGCCTCTCTTTCCCCAGCCTCCTTGAAAAGAAATGCTGCCTGTGAAATTCAAAATTAGAGTGAACAAGTACATTCCGAAGTTTCTGTATAAACTATATCTTTCAATATGGTAAAATGATACCCGTATAACTTGAGCATGAGCCCTAATCTTTCTCCTTATGTTCTCCTTCTCTTCCTCCCTTTTCAAGTCAAGAGTGTATCTAAATCGACGGGATGCATTGAGCACAAGAGCAGCTTGCTGAAAGTAAAGAAAGAAAACAATCACGGCAATCATCACTATCTACTAACATGCTGATTAATACAAGCCCAATTTCACAGTTTCACCAATGCAAAATGATAAAAATGAATACACGTGAACTTTGGCCCGTTTTGATTAAACTACCCGGCCTTTTAAAAGTTTACCCAATCTTTCAATATATTTGATATAAGCCATTTAACAGCTCTTCCGGTACAAATTTTAGGCCTATTACTTACTTTAATGAAATTATGGTTACATAAATTATATGAAATATGCTAGATAGGCCCATAAAAATGATGCATTCAAATTTTAAAGTTGAAGGTCATTAAATGGCTAAAAATAATAAATTAAAAAGTTAGGTAGCAAAATCAAAACTTTTATTGGTTTAGTAGTTGAATCAAAATGAGTCGTACTTTAGATATGTTTCATATATTTTTATCTAAATAAAAAGCAAGAATTTAAGTATCCATCAGCACGGTCCATATCTATCGTGCCAACAAGATACTGGCAAGATACAGCTTCCGTACCGATGGCACAGTTAAAAACCTTCTTTTCTTTAAATTACTAAGTAATTTTCTCCATAAAATTTAAAAAATTTGATAAAGATATATAATAAGTAATTAAAAAAATTTGTTGCTAAAGAAAATAATTATTTCATGCCATTATGTGTCGGCACACATACATTTTCGTGACCGGCACTCATCGGAACCACTCGGCACACATCGTGCCGTACCGTGCCGGCAAGTTTTCAGCACGATCTCATATCACGACACTTAAATTTTTGATAAAAAGTATGACATATGTTCCTATATCAGAAAATTAACTTGACAAAATGAAACACTCTATCACATGATAAAAAGAGAAAAAAAAAATCTGATGATTGAGATGATCGATAATTTATAAAGTTTTCATGTTTATGGAGTAAATTTGATTTGGTGCTTGCACTGAATATTGAAGTACTTGGAGACAATAAATGGACTTTTGAATCTTCGGCATCTCTCTTCAACAGAATCCCTATACCACATCCTCTAAAAGATCTAATATCAGGGAATGAGTTACATAACTCTATAATAATCCAGAGAAGAGAGCTACGACACTTTCATACCCTTTCTTTCGCGACCACAATTTTTACAATGCCAAAAATTATTGCAAATGCAAATGTCGCATTGATAAACCATCATTAGTCCGACGAAGGTTGACTCACATCATCCTCATATGACAGCCGTAGAAATAGTTGCAGAGACAATGTATCTAAGTTCGGTTTTAACATTATTTAAGCTCAGAAAATCAAAAGTCCAAACACATTCTCACATGTTAAGATCAAAAGTTTCAATAACAAGAAATAATAATAATTAAATGAAGCGCAAATAAATGCTTCAAGAAACATCCTCTATAATGCAGCGCGCTAAGCACATTTACTGTTGTTCAAGATCCAGTTACGATTAGAAACCACGAGAACGAGCGCCATTGCATCGGAACACGCGAAAAAAAACCCTAGTAGGTGAACGAATCAAGAAGAGGATAACATACCCTCCACCGTCGGAGGCGCTCGAGGGGGGCGTTCTTGGGGGGATGTCGAAGGCGTCGTCGCTGGAGGAGCAGATCTCGCCATCGCCGCCGCCGCCGCCGACGCTGCCGCCGCACTCCTCATCGTACCTCCGATGGTACCTCTCCGGCGACCGCAGATCCATCCCCTACAACCGTCGCAGGAGAGGTGACACCGCGCGCCCCCGCCGCCGAATCTGAGCCACCCAATGAGCATCAGACGCTCCACAACATCATCGTCAACAACAACGCAAGATTCACAAGAAGACGCATCCAAAACATCGAGACGTAGCCCTCCTCAAGAAGAACAGAGAGAAAGAAGACACTCACCTCGGATTCAAGCGGGGACGACGAGAGAGAAAGGAGAGCGAAGAGAGAGAGTGAGAGAGATAGAGGAGAGAGGAGAGAGAAGCTCCTGCTCCTTCGTCGTCGTCGTCGTCTTCTTCGTCGTCGCTCCTTCCTCGTCCCTTCCCCTTTTCTCTCTCTCTCGCCCTTTCTCTCCCTCTCTCTCTCTTCGATTGGGACTGCGCATAGAAGAATTATGAGGGTATCCCGAATGGGCGTTTATGCGGGAGTTGTGAAGTAACGGGCTCGCGTGCTTTCGAGGGACGGGCGCACCGTTGGGGATTTGGAGCGATTTGAAATGGACCAATGGGGCCCGTCCGATCGCATCAAAATGCGTGCTGTTTGATTGATCGTTTTTATGGGGTTATAATTAACATTAATAAATATTGTTAATTAATAATTTAATTAACTACAATCTAATCTTTAGATAATTAGTTAATAAAAAAATTAGATTAGTTAAAATATTTGATTAATTAAAAAGTCAATAAAAAAATTAAAATTATATTTATTTTAATTAAATTTATTTTTAAGTGAGAATAAATTTATTTTGAAAAAAAAAATTGGAATAATAATTTTATTCTTGTTCCAACTTGTTTCAGAAAAAGCAAAATTAAAATAAAATTTTATTTTCGTACTGAAATAAACGTTACTAGGTGTACAGTGATGCGATCGTTACTAAGAAAACATCCTTCTTCAAAAATAATAATCTTTACAGAGCAATGCTATATGTACACCCGGATATCTTACATCTCATCCATCTTAGGGTGGGGACTTCTCTATTCGACATTTCGAAGTGACGAGTAGAATGTAAGATATACATTCTTTTTGAAATATAAAACTAGTATTTTTCATCTTTATAATAATAATAATTATTATTATTAAATTATTATTATTATTATTATTATTTTAAGACTGTTTTGAATCAAAATTATTGTTCATATAACATGACATGATATGAAACCATTTTACGATGTTGTTCTCATGCCACGTCAGTCAACTACCGAGGACTTTGTACCCTGACAAGAACTCACCAAAAAACTTCCCCACTGAATTGTAAACTATGTAGGCTCACTGTCACAATCAGTTTTTTTTTTTTTTTTTTTTTTTTTTTCAATTTACTTAAACAATGAACAAACTATTCAGTAATAATTTATATATTATGATAGTTTTATAATTAAAAATTTAGAGCTTAATTTTAATTTTTTTAAAAAATCAAGGGGGTCATAATTTAATAGAAGAGTGCACGCTTTTTGAAAAAATATTTGATTAGCCAAATATTGGAGGCTTTTTGAATAAAATAAAAAAAATATTATTCAACCATTCAGTATTTTTGGATGAAATCATAAAAAATATACAAAAATAATCATAATATTTTTTTATTACATAATACAATTTTTTTACCATTCTAAACAGAATCTTATATTATTATCTAATGTTATGTTTTGTTTTTTAGTTTGAACAATTTAGTACTTAATATATAAACTTAATTCGTGATCACTAATAAATAAATTAGACAATTCAAATAAAAAAAAAATATCCATACACAATTTTTTTTCACGTATGACAAATAAAAAAATCTCACCCCTAATGTATATATCATCATTATTTCCATTATATAACCCACCTAAAACACTGCATTTGTAAAAATAATAATAATAATAGTAATATACTAAATTTATAATATGTATCAAATTTGGACCAATTTGTAAAAGCATGTTATAAATTAGGAAAATATTTTTGATACATTCAAAAATAAGTATATAATATGTTTCATCCGGCCGATTCAAGGCCTAGTCCATCGAGTCCCCGCGGATGTATACAATCAACACTAAACTGAGGTTCAAACCGAAAGGTACATTTAGCCAAATGCACAGTATAAAAATGTCAACTAATTTTTGATGTTTTTTTCTTTTGATCTTTATTAATGTTTTGATTGTTTAATTTTTTTTTATTTTGTTTTAAATTTTAAATTAAGCGGGGGATTGTTGTGAATTTAAAAGATTTAAATTTAAACTAAAAGATTTAATTTAAATTTTAATTTAATATATTTATTTAATATGAGAAAAATATCTACGTATTCTCTCTTTCTCTCCTCTATTTGGAAAAAGGGGTAACGTACCCCGCTTTCTCACGAGACGTGGGATCGTGTATTCCGTTTTAGGGGAACGAATTTCAACGGTCATTTTGGACCGTCTATTTATTATAAAAAAAAATAAAGGATAGAGAATATGGGATGAGATATGAAAGATATCAAGAATCCTAACCAACACATCTTTTTATTTTGTTTTTTTATTATCTTGAGTTGAGATTTTGAAACCCGGATTGCGTTCAATAAAACACTTCTTAGAGACCGTGCAATCAAGGAGATCGGGATAATCCGAGGTGTTGTATCGCTAGAGAAACTACGTCAGAGACTCGCACGCGGAGGGGCTAAAGTTATTCGAGGACAGTGGATTGCATGCCTCACCAGGCTATTTCTCGAAACCCTTTATCTTTTGATTTATTTTTATTCATATTTTAATATTTATCTGTTGATAGATTTAATATTTATCTTTAATAGATTTAATCAAATATTGAGAAATAAAATCAAATTCTAGAATTTATCCCAACAGTCTTCCCCGTTAGTGTGAGGTTAGCGGTTTTTATCTCTCTCGCGTTTTTGTTGTTCATCGTTTCGCATTTTCGGGACTTTTTCGGGTTTTGTGTTATGGGTTTTACGGCCGCGCGTTGATGCCTAGCCGCCGCCGCGCCGCCGCCTCGCTGCCGCCTCTTGCTTAATTGAACTTTTGTTGCTTTTAAACTTGAACTGAATATTTTCATTCTGTATTTGATGGATGTCGGTATATAAAGATAAGCAGATTTGTAACGTCCGGAGAGATGTTAGTAGGTGTCTGTGGTTTGTTATGTCCTATTCTTGACTCCGTTAAAGTTTTGGTAGGGGCATGCCAAAGATGGTGTTCAAAAGGCATATTTGAAGATAAAGTAGTAGAATTTATATGGTACTAAAACTTACCATCTAGCTCATCAGTGTATGTCGGTATAAATGGCATGGCCAACAATTCCACGGCATTGACAGCAAGCCATAAGCATACTCTCAATCTCGTGCTGTTTGCTTGCAACATTCTTTGACGGAGTATGCCCATATCCTTCAAATATCCTGCTGCATTGCCTGATGTCAGCAAAGTAACTAAATATAGGAGATCGAGAATAGAGGAGCGTACGGCTAAAAGCACTGATCAATAGGATGCATGACATGCAGACTGAACTCACCAAGCTAATATATAAAGCCACGATCAACAGACTATACCCCAGATAGCTTTAGCTCATTCTGTGGATCCTTGTCCAACATTCATTTCTGCTAAGGTTTATAGATTGAAGGCTGATCGAGTCATCTCTCACACACCTTCCACAAATTATTTACTCACCAACCATAAATTTCTTGTCAGAAATCATTAGGCAATACGAATTAAAGACGTACCCATTAAATCATGTGAGCTGAAGGGAGCTAGCCAGTTCACCTAACAAAGACTTATCCCTTACTAACTTCCACGTAATTGTATATTTGCAAGTCACCCCTACCAAAAGTTAAATATATAAGATCTAAATTTCTATCTAAATCTCAAAGCTCTCAATAAGCTGAATTGAAAGAACAGATGTCCTTATTTTTTTTTTTTGAAATCAATGTAGCATGCTACCGTTTTATTCATTAGAAAAATAAATTAGACTACAAAAAGAGACAGCGAGACCTCAATAATAATAATAATAATAATAAAACTATGAGGTAAAACGGTTCCACAAATCTCTAAAGCTCCAAATCTCCCCGAAATCAAACCAGCCAAATTAGTCTTCAAATTAGCAAAGATTTTCTTATTTCTCTCCAACCAAATGACGGAGATAGTAGAGAGTTCCCTACCTCCTAGAGCTCCCCCTTTTATAAGCTAGCGTCCCAAAGCTCTCTAGTCGAAGAGCACGTTAGCAACGACAACTTATTTGGCAGAAGTCTCTGCAACACCGACCTGGTGTACT
>CM054954.1:0-12934 GCA_029168755.2 Tillandsia fasciculata
GCGAAATTTTTTTTTTTTTTACGTCAAAAGGATAAAAATAAATTTGTTTTGCGGTACAAAAATAATAATAAAAAAATTCGTCTATTTGAGATAATTTAAAAATATAAAAAATATATAAAATAATATATAAATATTTAATAAATAAAAAAATAAAAATTAGAATGTGAAATTTATTTTTTCTAGGAAGATATTTTTTGACTTATTTTTTTTTTAAAAAAATAATAATAATTCCGTTTGTTTGAAAAATAATCAATTTTATAAAAAAATAAAAAAATAAATAAATAAATAACGTTCGATTTAAAAAAATAATTTCGATTTATAAAAAAATCAGGTTGCAAGTAGACACGCAGGATGAACCTACGTGTCTAACTAAACACGCAGGTTGAACCTGCGTGTTTAGAGACACGCAGGTTCAACCTGCGTGTTCAACTTACCACCTCACCTCCACCCGCTGACGATGCACGCTGACGTGGCGCCCAGTTGGCAGAAAGAGGGCCATTTTTGTAAATACAAATTTTGCAGGGTCATTTTTAAAAATTTAAATTTTTACAGGGTCAATTTCAAAAAAAGCCCTTGTTGTGCAGTTATAACTACATGCCAATAAATAGCCCCTAAGTTTAAATGCTTGAAAAGAAAGCAATCCTCCCAAGAAATGAGGCCGAGAGAACATGCTTACTTGTTGCTTATGAATGAATAATACAAATTAATCATGGAGTTATGGCTTGGTAAGCCAAGCTTTTACTGTCAGATGCTTCTGTTTTATTATCTGATCACGAAACTCATGAAAGAATATGAAGAGTGGAGTAGTAAAATTTATTCAACATAGATTACTAAAACTACATTTCTATGATACAAATATAAACATTCGTTTGATCTTTGATCCTTGTGGAGCGAAAAATACACTATACTGGATCTGCACGGACCTCCTGCTAATATCCATAAATGGCTTGTTTTTGGTAATATCAGAAGCAAGTTGTCACTAGTTAACTGGTTCTTGATGCAATCCTACTCATTCTATCCTATTAGGATAGTAGTTCCTACCTATGAGGTGATTTACATATTCCTAAAAAATTGTTTTAGAGGCATTCCTTTTGTACTCCCTGGCGAATAATTACCACATTCTGCTAGAGTAAACGAACAGAGAATATTGAACGAAATATGCGTGCATCCAAACAGGCCCTAAGCAATAGACTTTACCGTTGTTTCTGCAGCTCTATGGAAGCAAAGATCCCGTTTCCTGTGTTTCTTTACCATCATCAATTGACGTACCGCCCCAGTTAGAGCTTTTCTGAGTAGTGAACTTCGTCCGATCATTCGTAGATCCCATGAAGCCCGTCGTTATTGAAAAGACAGTCGATACAACCCGTGTGGATAAAGCAGTAGCAGACTGTCTACATAGGCCTAATGAAAGGGAGAAAGCCGCCTGCAAGTTGAACCAAGTAGTATGAAATAAAACTTTTTGAGAGGGTCATATGATAATGGTGAAATGGAGATCTTCTATCATGGACAAAGCACCTTCGCCTTTATTAAAAAAGATTTTGTCTTCGCCTTCTCCAAATAATCAAAAGAGTTCATATCGTTGGCTTCACACTCCATCGAAAGTTTAGCAAGCCTGAAATATTAATTATAAGCATTCATACACATTCTGTCCAGTCGAAACAACATAACATACAAGAAACCATGTACATGAAGGTAAATTACATTTCTTATGGCGATTAAGATGAGCATAAATGGTGACTAAAAGAAATACCTGTTTACATTTGTTGCAACAATGGTACTTGCGGTGGAAGAAGTCTTTCTTTCAGTTGCTGAAATTACGTTCACTAAGTTAGTTTGATTCTCTAATGAATGAATGACTCTATAATTAGAGCACTAGAAGGAATTAATGGTTCTATAACCTTTAGTATCATCAGGAGCTAACAAGAAAATGCCGATAGATACAAATGCCAAACCCAGTAGAAACATTGTTAGCTTAATTGCATCAAAAGCCTGTCAGAAGCAATTTAAGGTTTTCTTAGTAGAGCACTTGCAGAAGGATCGCAGAGAGAGAGAGAGAGAGAGAGAGAGAGAGAGAGAGAGAGAGAGAGAGAGAGAGAGAGAGAGAGAGAGAGAGAGAGAGAAGAAGAAAAGAAGCTCACTTGATATTCCTGGAAGTATACAAATCCTGTATAAACTGAAAAGAAGGTCCATACAAGCTGAAACATTGGAACGATGAATATTGCATCAAACTGGGACAACCCCTCATTCAATCTTGCCATCTGAGATGTAGGGAATAAGTAATTAGACATATCAAGATGGAAAGGAACAAAAAACTACATGCAGAAAAAGAATTAAAGAGTGAGACGCACTGGTACCGCCTGAACTATTAGTGATTTAAAGATAGGCACATTGTTGATTTTAGAAAAATAACTCGTGTTAACAATCTGATGCCTCAAATCCATATCACCCTACTTTTCTTCTGTTTCCAGTATTGGCGCTCTATTTATATATATATATATATATATATATTATATATATATATATTTTTGAGAGAAAAATAGCATGCTACCCGCTCTATATATATATATATATATATATATATATAGGTATTGACGCTCTGGCAGACTGTCACACAATCCCAGTTGAGTTCCAGGAAATTTTAGACAATAAACTTCACATAATCGGCGAATGAAATAGATGTAGAAGAGGAATTAGAGGGTTTAAATATCACACACGCTACATATATTAAAAAGGAAAAGAAAAAAGAGAATGGTTGAGGTATCTGCAGTTGACAAGAAGCTTAGGGGCTACCAGTAAATTTTTCATGGAAAAAAAAAAGTACATTAATTGGTGCTGTTTTGCTCATAAAATCATTACCCAAAACCCTCCCGTGCAAATGAGTAGTAAAAGCATCAAGTATGTAAACCAGCTATCCAGCTTATAATTGCTTCCGACTGTCAATCTCAGCATGTTGGACCTGAATGGTAAAGGAAATATAAATGCACTTTTCTATCAGAAATAGATAAATTACAATATAAAAACAAAACTGATGTGGCTATCGCTAAATGAGCAGATAGGTTAATCAGCAATGGGTTGATCGACTTACAATGATTTCCCAAACAACACTGACCAAGATCCAATAGCACCAGAAACAACGGCATAAGAAAATGGGAGCAAAGCATGCCTATGGGCACAAAAATCATGCCCATAAGCTAAGAGATTAGCTTCTACTTTCCTGCAAATGACATGTTTAGTTGCTATCAAGAGCATCATGGATGGAGCAAACAATAAATTATATAGAGGAGGTCTCAACTGGATCATCCACAGAAGTGTTTTCTGGCTAGAGCTGTTCGAAAAAACAATAGTAGCTTTTTCATTGGAATCTCCTCCACAGCTTCCTTCTGGAAAGAGGCAGAAGATTCTAATGGGAGCTTCTGCATTGTTGGGCCCTGAAAGCTCATTTAAGCTTCCAGCCACAGCAAAAGCTCCGCTCCGGAATATTTGTAAGCCAAAAGCATAAATTTTGGAAGCTCCTGCTATTTGAAGTAGAGAAGCTATTCCAATAGCCAGGCCAAATAGGAACCAAGATTATAGCAATATTGGCAAATATTAATACGACCTTACCTATAGATATATTGATTCAGAGCAACAACCAACGCCAAAGACAGGCAATAAAGAAGAAACACCGAATTGCTGTAATTTGCGATCAATTGCTCAGGTGTGTAAACTGATAAAAAATTGAATAGTTCAGTGAATTTTGGTTTACACTTTAGGACATTGAATTCATATCCATTCAGAAGTTAGGCATTAGAAGGCTGAGGCCATACCTGGTGATTGGTGATTGCCAAATGAAACCAAGAAAATGTTGCCGAAAACAATAAAAGCTGTGCCTAACAAAACACTATGAAAGAAGATTAAAATTCTCATCAATGATCTCAAAGTAGTTAGGCTTCGAAAGAAGGTTCATCAAGTTAAAAGATGCTTACTTTGTTGATATGTTCTTGTGAAACACAAAGTAAGCAAAAATGATATTAAATATAAACTGAATCGATCCCAGAGCTGCAAGAAGTGACTGCAAGAAAACACACAGAGAATCCATTTTTAGGAAAACAAAAAGAACGTTCAATGATTGAACCAAGGTACCTAACACACTGAGTAGCAATTACTTTCTATATTAAATATCAATATTTTCCTTTTAGGTGTAATTCGAATAAATTACTATTATCTCTAACTTACAAGTAAATAAAAATTGAAGTAACATAACCTGTGCTGCAAATGCGAACGAGATGAAGTTAAGACAGTTTCCCAGGGCAAAAAGGAGAATACCTACAGTAAAATTTCAGTATTCAAATCAATTAAACGGGATTTTTTCTTTTTCCTAGTCACAGTTCCGTGTGACAACTACAAAATGGACCACATGAAATATACCAATTCTCCATGTCCAAAAATATATAATTGGTTTGCGGATAATTTTGCCACCATCTTCGACATTGCAGGGAATGGAAAGCCTCTCTCGCTGCCAAAAGAAGTTTCTGAAACGATTAGAGCTATGTCAAAATCAACCATTTATAAGCATGTTTAAAGTGTAATAACTGTCCACAGTGCAAGTAGCTAAAATAAAATGTACCTGATCATGGCCCAATTTTAAAAGGTTAGTCCCAAAATTTATGGTAATACTCCCAATTACATTGATCACTGCTCCAATAACCCACTCGCCCATTGATCCGAAATGCTAATCACCTCCTACATAAAGATTATGCATGTCTTTAGTATATGTTTGCTCTCTTAACTTTAACGTGTTATGTTTTAAGTAACAGTGTAGCAGAGAAAGCTTTGGAAGGACCCATGGTATTCCAAAAGAAGTATCAGTGAGCCAATGGATTTTCGCATTAAGAGCATTAATTCAAAATGAAATCCCATGGAATTAGGAAATGTAGACATATATTATGCTGATAGATATAAAAATGACTTCATAAATTAACAAATACAAAAAAAAGCTAAGTGCGCAAAAGCCGCGCCGATGCAGAAGAGCACAAGTGATTTAATGACCTGATCAGCCCTCTAAATTCACCACAGATTTGCAAGATTACATAATTACTCAAAACCTACAGCAGGCAGATTTTTTTCTTTTAAAAAAAAGGAAATTTCCAAACTTCTGCATATCGATATTATCAACAAATGAACAGAACCTTAAACAGTACCCTATGTTATTACATGTCCCCCCCCAAAAAAAAGGAAAAAATCAAAACTATCTCGTTATGGACAATAACTTGTCAGATCAGATCTCATCATATTCTTCGTCGAATTCAAGGGGAAAAAACCTAACAGAGTCATCAATGAGCTCACTCGATCACATTCTAACCCCATATTCTCGCATTAAGCACAGAAATAATCGCATCTTAATCCTAATAATAATAACTAACTAGATAGAACATCCCAGAACAAAAATGTTACACGGAATCATCAAAAACACCGAAAAATGGTCAACAAAAGCTACCTTTTACCTTTCAAAGAGATTCGTCGTGGAATCCGCCCTTGGGAGCTTCGGCAACGAATCGAATGATGCGATCGAAAACCCTAATTCGCCCTTTTCTCGCAGTGTGATAGATCAAATGCCCTAACCCTAATCCCTTTTTCGCGCGAAGTGTGTGGGATTGGGGGGAAATGGGGGCAAAAGGAGCGGTGTTAACGAGAAGAGGCGGGGACGCCGCATCAAACTAAATACCATTCGCGCCGCCTCGCCACGTCATTCGTCGAGACTCGTGGAAATTGTGATGGGGAGTGGATTGATAATAATAATAATAATAAATTAATTAATGAGCGGCAGCTAAATAATATTCGAATTTTTGTCGTGCGTTGGAATCTTTTGACCGTTGGGCTTCGTGCGTCTTCAAGTCAACGGGATGTTGATACCGAGCAATGCTACGTATACACGCTAAGAATGTGTATATCACACATCTCACTTAATTCAAAGATAACACTAATTTATCAGTCACTTTAAAATTATTGATAAAATTTATTCAATTTTTGAATGAATGGAATGTAAAATGCACGTCATACTTAGAATGTATAAATAGCATTAACCCTTGATACCGGCGTATATTATTTACATTTTATTTATTTAAAAATAAAATATATTTTACTGATTATTTTTAAATGATCAATAAAATTTACTTATTCTAAAATGAATGAGTATAAAATATATATTCATTCTAGGATGAACATCTAGCATTTTTCAATACCTATCCGCTTATGAATTAGTCTCTATAATAATTAATTTACATAAATAAACTAATTTTTAAGAAAATTTTAATAAGTGTTATATGAAATACATTCTCTCGCTGAAATTGTAGATGTTGGGACCGACCGAAGAAGTTAAATTAAATTCCTAACTTGCAATCATGCAAAGAAAAATTATAATACAAAAGTTACTATTAAATAAAAACTACAGAGAGTTCTCAATACTTACTACTTAATGAGAATTTGTTTTCAGAATAGCTCATAATTTGTAATTCTGATTTTTTACAATTCAATAATTATGTGATCCCAAACTCTTAGGTATCGTTTGAATTAGGGATAAACCAGAATGAGTTATACCAGGTATAAGTATAAACCTGATTTAAACCTGGTTTAAACCTGGTATAAATCTAAATTGTGTTTGGTTGGGAATGAGGCTTAAACCTAGTATAAGAAAAATAGTGTTTGGATTGAGGTTAAAGAAAAAGGAGGTATAAAGTTGACTTTTATGTTTAATGACGATGTGACATTTAATTTTATGTATATTATAAATTTGATAATTAAAGAATGTATTCGAATTTTTTAATTGTAACAAATCTTATATATTATATTTAATTAATTATATACTATATCAAATTTTATTTAATTTTAATTAGTCTTAATAAATTTTTTTAACGATTAAAATTTAGAATTATATATTATATTTAATTAATTATTCTTTTTATTATATTTATAATTATATATAATTTTTTTAACGATTAA
Organism: Tillandsia fasciculata; assembly: GCA_029168755.2. Lineage (NCBI taxonomy): Eukaryota > Viridiplantae > Streptophyta > Magnoliopsida > Poales > Bromeliaceae > Tillandsia > Tillandsia fasciculata. Next base: position 6,979 of record CM054954.1, read on the forward strand.
AATTTAATTTTAATTATATATTATATTTAATTAATTATTTTTTTTTTAATAATTTTTTCAAAATTAAAATTTTAAAATTTATTCAAATTTTAATTTTTATTCATTTTAATTTTTATAAAAATTTTAAGTGGGAGCAAAAAAAAAATGTTTATTTTAAAATTTTAAGTAGGAGTAAAAATTTTAATTTATAAATTTATATAAATTTTAAAAAAATTATAAAAATATTGTATAAATTTTAAAATTAATATTTTTTAAAATAAAATAAAATTTTTAGATTTATTAAAATATAAATTAAAAAAAATTAAAATTTATAAAATTGAAGATTTAAAATTTAAATATTTTTTAAAATTAAAAAATTTTAATTAAAAAAAAAATCGCCCAGAAGTTAAAAAAAAATAAAAAAAAAAAAAAAAAAAAAGGAAAAAAAAAAAAATGAAATGTCCCTTCCCAAGGCACTGATGCCTTGGGAAGGGACATAGGATAAACCCGGGTGTGTTGGGGGGAGGTGAGGGATATCCCTCCCCCAACCCGTTTGGGGGATATCCCAATCCCCCCAAACCCAATTGTGTTTGGATATAAAGGGGGATATCCACCCTTTATGGGTATAAAGGGGGATATCCCCCTTTATACCCTTCCCAAACACTAGCTTACATTTCAAAAGCCTACAAAATAGTAGTAGTTATAAGTTATTAAGAGTGTCACACATAGAATTTTTAATTAAAAAATTTACATTAATTAAATAGCTTTAAATATCACTTAAAATCTAAAAACCCCCTAATTAGGGCCCAATTCGGCCCATTATTCACTAATTGGGCCGGGTATCGAACCAAACATTGTATTCCGATATGTTCACCTACGCCAGTCTCACTACACGCGGGTCCCACTTATTCCGACGCTCAGGGGCGCCACGTGTCGGTCCCTCAGCGCTTCGTAAATTGAAATCGTCTCAACCACGCTTGCATTGTTGTATATAGATTCCCGTCCCCCCCTCTCCCTTCCCCGAAAATCCCTCGTTTCCCGCCGCCCATTTGAATGCTCAACCCGCTCACCTCCTCTTTCGCTTCTTCTTCCTCTCCGATGGAATCCGAGATCGCGATCGCCCCCCACGATCCTCTCCCCCTCTCCCACGAGCTCGACGAGAATGGGTTCCCCATTGGATCCTCCTCCGACTCCGACGACGATGATGGCGACTACGCAGGCGATGGCGATGGGGGAGATCGAGATGTAGAAGACCCCGCGATTGACGACGAATCCTCTGATGCGGTGAGTACATTCGCCGCCGATTTCTACCGGAGCGGGACGGATTGGTCGAGCTTGGTGGTGGCGGAGGAGGAGGGGAGGAAGGAGAAGAACAGGGGGATGGTACAGAGAAGCCTCCTCCAGATGTGGGGGATTAAGAAGCCGAAGGAGCACGAGGAGGGATCCGGAGGTAGGGATTGGAATCTAGGGCGAAAGAGGCGAAGGAGCGCGATGGGAGGTGAAGAGCATGTGGATCGTGTGGATCGAAGGAAGGGGCAGGAGACGAAGCTTGATCGGCCTCGTGTTTGCCCCTTCTATAAGAAGATCCCAGGTGAGATCGCTAATTGCTTATCTCCTCTTTGTGCTTCTAACAGATGACGAGAAATGGAGTTCGGGAAATGCTACCGCATGCTTGAGATGAGGTTGATCGCTAGCTTGTGCTTCACTAGTGACTAAGAATTGTTCTGTAGGTCAATGTTAACGACGATGATGATGATGCTTTTTTTGCTGTATTAGTTGATTAAGCTATGGCTACGCAAGTATTCCTATTTTCCTATTGCTGCTTTCAAATTATGCCTAAAATAGTTGCAGAGTATTAATCTTTGCTTATTCCTACCACGTACGGTGGGTAATGTCATATGGATACTTGTTGTTATAGTGATAGATATATAAGTGCTCCCTTGCAAGGGCGGAACATAATCCTCATTCTTCTTCTCAAATCGTTGTAGGTACACCTTTTACTGTGGATGCTTTTCGGTACGGACAAATTGAGGGATGCTTAGGATATTTTTTGAGCCATTTTCATCATGACCATTATGGTGGCTTGAGCAAGAGATGGTCTCATGGTCCTATCTATTGCACTTCACTCACAGCTCGCTTGCTGAAAATGTGCCTCTCGGTTAATTCACTGTAAGCTTCAGTGCTACTGCTTACTATAGAAGTTCTGTGTCGATTTCCCTGTGACAGCTTATTTCAGTATCTGTACAAATTGCGAAAAGTGCTACTAAGTGTTTCTTCTAGTTGTTAAGGTTTATTGATCAACTGGGTTTCTCCAGTTATATTTGTCCTCTGGAGCTTGATACTGAATATGACATAGAGGGAGTCAAGGTAACAATGTTGGATGCCAACCACTGCCCCGGTGCAGCCCTTATTAATTTCTGCTTGAGTGATGGGAGAACCTATCTTCACACCGGAGATTTCAGGGCATGCAAATTAATGCGCTCCCACCCTCTTCTTCTCCATCGCCGAATTAATGTTCTTTACCTGGATACAACATATTTGAACCCTAAGTATAGGTGAACATGTGATCTTTTTAGGATTGTAAGTTTTTTACCCTTTCAACAATTGTTACTCAAGGCTGATTATTTTCAGGTTTCCACCTAAAGAGGATGTTGTGGATTTTGTTGTGAAGATAACTCATAGCTATCTAAAGAAACAACCGAGGACCCTTGTTGTTGTTGGGGCCTATAGCATTGGGAAAGAGAATGTTTATCTTGCAATATCTCAGTCTTTGGAGGTAATCCTATGCAGACAAGTGTAGTATTTAGGAAAACAGGAGAAGTAAAAACTCTTTTGAATTTGAGATCTAGTTGCATTCTTCCAAGTCTGAATTGATACTTGTCTAGAATAAGTGTCATCTTCTGATGCCCTTTCAGATCAATTTTGTACTTTGCAAACTAAAAGTACATTTGATAGAAAAGGGCAGTTATGTGTCTTTGTTGTATCTTTGCATATTAACTTATGAAAATCTAGAAAGAGCTTAACTAGGAAAATGCAGATCTTTAATAAACTAAGATATAATTGAGAAAGGAATATTTTAAGAAGAAAAAGCTTTTATCTAGACTTACTGTTGTGGCATCTATGAAACTGAATCCACTATGTTGGCTGCCCAGGCCATATACAGGATGTCCAATAGTTGTATGTAGTGGTATGCATTTTCCTTGGCCAAATTTTAGAATGCCAAGTAATCTCACTAACTTTAAAGGATTTAGATGAAACGAAATGAATGATCTCATATATGGGCTATTAATCTTAAGAGCTCTCTGTTTATTGAAAATCATAGGAGCCTTGTTATGTGTAATTTATGTACATAACTGTATAATATGGTACTCCTGTACTTAAAAACTGAACCTAAGTTGAACCAAATGTCTGCATCAGCTAATTTCTTTCGGTGGTTTTCTGCCATCTTGATGATCTCATGCCTGCTTGTAGTTAAAATGAACTTTACTGGCATTTTCTAGTTGATATTCTTACTGTTGTAGGTTCCTATTTTCGCAAATGCATCAAGGAGACGAATTCTGCAGTCATTTGGCTGGCCTGAGTTATCTGGAAGGCTTTGTTCAAGTGGCCAGAGTTCTCCACTTCATGTTTTACCTCTTTCATTCTTGCGGCATGAGGTCTTGGTGTTAAATTTCCTTACATTCTCAATGTCAAGTTTGTCTTATATCATCTTATCGGCTTGCAATTGTTGTATTTTAGAACCTGAAGGATTACTTGGAGACTCTTAACAAAAGGTTCACAGCCATCTTGGCTTTCCGACCCACAGGTGAATCATTTCGCTTGTGCTATGGATTTTTTTTCTTCTTTTTGTGGCTGATATTTGACCCATTTTTACATTATTGTTTTGTTAGGTTGGACTTTCTCTGAGTCAACTGGAAACCAGCTGGATTTAATCAAACCAAGTACGAAGGGCAATGTGACTATATATGGTATCTTGTCTACATTCATTCTGCTTTACTTAAATGCAACAATGTTGTTTCAATTGTACTTTCCGAAAGTGTTGAATGGACAGTTGCATATATGAAGGGCTAAAGACAATGACCACTCTACTTGTTTAAGAAAGGAGACTGGTCCTTTTCTATGTCATCAAGCTCAGGAAAATAAAGAAGATGAAATGGAAATAAAAATGCCGTCGGCTAAATGAATTTTTTCCCCCTCCTGTTCAGTGTCAGGATTTTTCTACTGAACTGTAGCTGTTGGTATTTGATTTGATTTTTTTTGGGTATTTTTATGATGGTTTAGCTTGTGAGACAAGCTATTTCTTCTTACAGGTGTTCCTTACAGCGAGCACTCAAGTTTCACAGAGCTTAGAGATTTTGTGAAGGTACAAAGTTAACTTATTAATACCAATTTTAATTTCTTAGTTACGGCCTGGCATTTTTATCTCTACTTTTTTGTTAGTTTTTGAGGCCTGAGAAGATAATTCCCACGGTCAATATTGGGAATGCTGCAAGTCGTGATAAAATGCAAGCATATTTTCGTGAATGGCTGAAGGTTTAGTCTGTATATAAACCTTGAAAGGGAGCATTCATCTTCTATCTGTTTTGGCGAAGGCGAATGTTGGGATATGCTGTGACGAAAGGGCATAACCATCGGGCAAACCTTCTAAAAGATCATCATGATCATCTTTTACGAGATAATGTTGAAATGCTATTATGTCACCTCTCCAACAGTTTGGTGAGGTAAATTTTCCACATATGATCTCCCTGTGAAGAGGGTTTGATGCAGCTGTTGATCTGCTATGTGCAACAATCAATAACAAAATTTTAATTTGCTTCTTCCTGGTAAAAATGCATTTATTGTTTCTATTGAATTTATGTTTGAAATTGTTGTTCAGATTCTTAATATCTGTTTCCACCCTGGAAGTTGTAATGTTGTGATAACATTATTTTGTAAATAACTTTCAGCTATTATTTACTACTTCCTGGCAATTATACCAGAGATTCCCAGTTTGTTTATTGTCTAACACTTGATACCCTATTCCTTCTGCCAAATTTCTGTATCTACTTTGTCTCTGTTTTAGATATTCTGCTAACAAAAGTTATTTGATATTATTTCAAAGCTGCAAAACCTGTAATTCAAGACCTCTGTGTTAGGCTACCACTTAAAAACCTGAACACCGGCTCAGCTGCCATTTTTTCATCTTTGGCTTGGAGCTGGGTGTCCTTGGGAGAGGATGGTTTTTTGCTGTAAATTGATTGGGAATTACTATTCAGATCTGGCTTATATGTTTGAGTTTAGCTGGATTCGCACTTCTCAATTTTTATTAATTTTATCAACCGTCCCTAGAGCAAGTGGCAAATGGCTTGGTGGTTGATACCCGAGATCCGAGTTCGAAGCCTAGTTGCTTCACATTTCCAGCTAAGTTTATTTCAAAAATAAACGAAGTGGGTAGCATGCTACCTTTCTCTCAAACTTTTTTTATTAATTTTGAGGCAAACTCCAAATGGCTTTCTGTCTATCTTTCTTTTTTTTTGATTAAACAGGGATATACCCTATTTGAGAGGTACAGGACAGGACAGGAAATAAATTAAAACAACCCAACACTACAGCAAGTGACAAAGAGAGCAGCCCACTCCCACACCAACAAAGGGGTCGGGTCGATAATACTACTCGCGTAATCATGCAATAAAACAAAGAAAAGAAAAAGCAGTCGAAACGCAGCAGTCGCCAGCATTGGGGAACAGGACTCCACACAAAACCTCCGAACGCCACGAGCAATCTTGACAGAAAATGATGTGACATTTCCATTGCCCTTGATTCCCAGATCTTAAGGATTAAAGACGAAGTACTTCCCAATCAAAGAAATACATAGCTCATGGATTTTTCAGGACCCAGATTTACTCGCCGACGGTTGGCGTCAATACTTTCCCTCGAGCCCACTTAACAATGAGCGGCCGACCGATAACAGCTTAATCTACAACCCTCTTTGCAATAG